>LAPY01000575.1:148170-160475 GCA_000970635.1 Eragrostis tef
GATAATTGTTTGAATTATTGATTTCGAATTTTGAATTTGGTTTGAGTTTGTGCGTTCTGTTGGTTATAGGCACTAACCGGAAATCAGTGACACCGGGTGTCACAGTGCCGTCGCCCCGCGACCGACCGCGCGCGGCTCGTCTTCCTCCTCCCTCCCTCTCCTCCTGCTCGACGGCGCGGCGCATCCCCTTCCTCTGCGCACGCCCGGGCTTCGTGCGCGCGCCTCGCCGCGTCCGAGCTCCGCGCCGATGTTGGGGAAGCCGAGGAGCAGGTCGTCGTCGCCGGTCCCGTCGTGGTGGTGCGAGGAGGAGATTCGGAGCAGCCAAGCGAACCTCACCCGCCGACGACCTCCGTCGCGCCGGGCTGCGCGAGGAAGAAGGTGTGGCATCTTGCGCCGCCGTCCACACCCCGCACGCGCGCCGTCGCCTCGGCTGAGCCCGCCGCCGGCTCGCCGCTCCGCCCCTTCGCGTTCCGCGCGTTGCTGTGTCACTGTTTCGCCAAAAAGAAACACTTCCGATGAAAAGAGTACGTCCTAATGCGTAAAAATAATAAATATGCGGGGCGTGCCTGTACTAATGTTTTACGGCGTCTAAGCGTTTCTAGGCGTTAAAAAAAAGCGGAGACACAAATTATATATTAATATGTAATAACCATGTATAAGACCAAAAAATGAATGAAAAAAAAAGAAAACAGAAAACAAAAGGAGAAGGGAAAGGAAACGTGCTGGGCTAGCCCAGCCCACCGCCAGGAAGCCCATAACCATTCGCTCCTTTACCTTATCTGCTGCTGGTAGCAGATAACGTACGGCAGCGAGGCTTCTTCTCCCTGCTCGATCTTCTTCTCCGCCGTAGCTTCTCCCGTGCTCCTCTCCTCCCCTGCTCTCCTCTCCACCACAAACTGACCAGAGGAAGTCTTGCTCCGGCCGCAATTGCTCGATTCGATGGGACAGGTGAGCTCAATGGCCAGCCCGGCGCGGCGCAAGAACGGCGTCGACGCTGCTCGACGGCCGCCGGCGGGAAACAACACTGCGCCGAGAACAGGATCTGGATGGCCGCGGCGCCGCGCGTTGTCTTCGGATGTGGGTTCGATTTGAGGCAGCGGAGGGGAAAATCTCTCTGTTTTCTCCTCTTTTCCCACACGTTTCTTCGCTGCCTAGCTCAAAAGCGGGAAAAAATCGCCGCTTTTCGTTGCCCAGGCGCCTGGCCGCTTAATCCCATCGCTTTCTCGAAAGCGACGCGGCGAGGCAACGCGCAGCGCATAGGCGGCGCTTAATCGGCCGCCTAGACCGCTTTTTTAAACACTGTGTATACAAAGTATACAAAATATAATAAAAGAACGTAACCAAAGTAGGGAACTCCGATCTTTATTAATTCACTGTAGAATTACAAAGCACACATTCTCACTTGGAATTTACAACATAATGTGCCTACATCTGACGTACAGGTCGTTGTGTAGTTCTTGGTTCCCGTGGCTTCGTGAGGCCGCCGTTTAATTACATCCGCAGCTTCGGGCTGCAGAACACCTCCGATTAAGCTATGCTGATGGTCGTCGTCTCTGAATAAAACAAGTATCATCTCCAAGTATGCATAAGCACAAATTAATAAAGTATGGCGTGTGAGAGCCTCGCCGGCCTCTAGCAAAACGTATCCGGCCTTGTCATGGAGAATTTCCATAATGAAGTCTGAAAGGGTGTTTGGCCTTGTCGGTCACGAACAAAGCGCGTCTAACCTCGTCGGTCTAGACTAGATCGATGATTCCGGCCTCGTCGGTCACGGAAGACGGGAAGAGAAGACATCCCAGTCTCGTCAGTCAGGGAGAAGAAGATTTCATATGGTTTACCGGCCTTGATAATACGAACAGTGGATGGTGTATGAGAGTGTAGACTTGTGCTCATGCAACACTTTAGGGGATCTCTCCTTGTGCGAGCTGCTGAAAACATCGGCGCAGAACTTAGTCGGATGCCGGTTCGTTGTCATGTGAAGGTATGTAGGCATGCGGTGCTTGCTCTTGGCATGTATGCTGGCGTGCAGGAATACAAGAAGAACGTCAGGCTACTCAACTAGCAAGTTGTCACAGGCTACGCGCATGTGGCGCCACTGCCATGCTGGGGCTGTCGGATGCTACTTGCCGTTGAGGCAGGTATGTTCGCCATGGGGCTGCTGCGTATCTCTACGTCTCTGTTCATAAGGAACTGCTGCAGGTCAGAGTTATGGTCGTCGGATTGTTGCCCCTGGCCTAATCTACTCTTCGTCGAGCTGACATCTGATGATCTTGATGGTAACGATGATTGTTACACTGGAAACTCGGCTGCCAACTACCTCTGTCATTCTCGACTGAACCTCTGTTGCCTAAACTGCAGACTACATAATCTGGACTAATTACTGGAGGGGCCTCTCTATGCATCACGGCAGGCCCTCTCTCTTGCACATGTTCTTGATTACTTCTGCATCGGTTACTGATCATTGCTGCACTCATAGGATCTTTCTTGTGAGAGACAAACTGGTCATTCTAATAACTACAACTAACTGCATGCTGCTGCTCGTCAACTCTGAATGTGTACACGGGAACAGACTAGATATACCTAGCACAAGACTAATCACTGCCCATTTATTTCAGAGGCCGTATACTCTGAATATTTGCGAGCTATATCTATGTCGCCGCAACGGGGAATTAACATGCGGCTGATGCACTGACTAACTAATGGCCAGCACGAGTACCGCTGCATGGTTGCTGATGTGTCTGCATTTTTTGGCTCTACTGAACAGATGCATGCATGGTGAGAATCGATGATTGGATAACTGCCGCTCGCCGAACTTCTTTCAGACCACGTGGCAACTGCTGTATGCCGTAACAATCCCGAAGTGCTTGTTTTGCATTTGCATAGAACTATAAAACTATTTACTACGATCTGCTGAGTGCAAGCACGCTGGTTCTTCTTTCTACTGAGGAAGGATAAACTGCACACTGATCAGGTGGGCTTGCACAACGGCTGCCCTACTCGCTGTGTTACATATGGAAGAGAGCGGGGCTACGACGACGCGTGCCCTCTGCTCTGCGGTGTGTTGTCGCTGTACTCGACGGAGAAACTTCAGCAGGGCATCGCCGGCACCCTCGACGAGATGTGTTGCAGATGGAAGCAGCAGCAGGGCTTTCGCCCTTCCTCCGTTGTGCCGCCCCCCGTATGTGAAAGAGATAGGCTGGTATTTATAGAAGTGGACTAGGGCAAGCAGGGCGTGCCGAGCCAACACGATCGCGGCCGCCACAAGTTGTTAACTCGGGAGATTATCTCGTAAGCCGTTTGAACTGCCTTTGTGCTTATCCCAACGGACGACGCCGTCCGGGACTCGCAAGGCAAACAAACAATGTATTCATACGTGCATGATTGTTACGTGCGCCGTGCAAAAGCAGCTGAGCTGTGGACCTGGCAAGTGCCCAGTTTGATGGTGGAGATGTTGTTGTGAGAGCCTGACTTCTACGCAATACTAGGATCAGGCGAGCGGATTAACATCGGCAGATCCTGGAAGGCATATTAGCTCACCAATGTATAATACGTACACATATCAAACTTCAGCTCTTAAGAGTCAAGTGCGTGCACGAACCATGCCTAATCCAGAAGCTTCTAGAGTTTCATAGAACACCTCTCCCTGAACTTGTTGATCATGTCACTGCCGTATATTTGAACAGGAGGTATATATAAGCATAGATATGTACGCGTACTAACCCAACAGGCATACATAGTTGTATGCTTGCCGTAATCAAATTAATGCCTGGAAGGAAACAGGAGCCTCGACCTTCGTGAAGACCGGCACCAATACATGGCCGGGCAAGAACACACGAGAATGCTCCATTATAATTGGCCAAACGTTATTCTCCCGTCAAGGCATACACTTCACAGGTGATATGGGCAGTTGGCTCAATCCTGGGGGTGTCCAAGGGTGTTGATATGAAGTTCACTCGTGCGCATGATATAAGTCGTTTACATGTGCGTGTGCTGGACCCCAATATTATCCCTCAGATCGTGGATGTGGTTATTGGAGACTATCTGTACGAGCTTCGCTTCAGGGTCGAAGCAAACATGGATGAGGACAACCCGGCACCGATGGATATGGATGATGGTTTTGATGAGAACGGAAACCAGGATGGCAACAATGATGGCCAGAACAATGCACCGGGCCATGATGGAAAAGGAAAAAGTGAGAAGAAGGACCAGCCGAAGGACAAGTCTCCTAAATCTGCACCTAAAGGTTCAGGTACAGGGACTGCTGCACGTCAAGCTTCTGCCGGACCAGGAACAGCTGCCAGGCCAACGGTGGTGCTGAAAATTCCAGGCCTGCAGAGCACTGGGCTGATGGTCGGTGCGGTGCCGGATGGGGCTGGACCAGAGGAAAAGGCGCCGGAGGCCGAGCCGGAGAAGGTCGGTCCGGTGGCGACTGCAACGGTGAGCCCTGCTCAACTTGCGGCCATCCCTGAAGCCGTGAGCTCTGAGCTGCGCCGCAGCAAACGCCGGGCCGGCAACTCCGACGAGGTGGTGCAGGACCGGGCCTCCAAGCTGCACGCTGAACTGGATGAGGTTGTTCACGCTTCAACAGGTGACAATGATTCCTCTTTTTTACAATTTTCGAATGAGTTTATTAGTTCTAGTTTCAATGTCTTAGGAATTAATTTGGGTGTTGATGTAACTAGTGTTAATAGCTCTATCCGTAAGTTGAAAAGTATAGAGGAATCTAGGATTAATGTAGTTCAGGCTCATGATTGGAAAACTGAAATTTTGGATAAGAAAGAAAAACATATGGCTGATGAAGAGGAAGTGGACACCTTTATTTTAAATCATTTGTGTGGGGAATTAATGGAGGAGGTAATGGATGCTTGTGGTGATATTTATGATCATACCACGGCAGCTCCTAAGACCAAAAAGAATACCTCCAAGAAAAAGAAAATGCAGGAGCATGTTAATTCTAAACACCCCAATTGTTCTAAATGAAGGGCGTGTTTTGGAATAGCGATGGGTTTAAAGACCCAAAAAAACATAGATTTATTTCTAATTTAACTAAAGAACATAATTTAAGTTTTATTGCTATTTTAGAGACAGGTAGGAGAAGTTTTAGGAACCTGTGTAGTGGTAAAAATTATCTTTGGCATGTAAAAGAACCTAGAGGTCGGTCTGGAGGTATTTTACTCGGTATAGATCTAGATATATACGACATTGGTGCCATTGACGAAGGAGACTACTATGTGAAATTCCACTTGTGCAACAAAAATGATAGCTTCAAGTGGGCACTTGTAGTAGTCTATGGTCCGGCACAACAAGAATTTAAGGAGGTGTTTTTAACAGAATGGTACAGATGTGTAGCCAAGAACAACTACCTCTCTTAATTGGGGGTGATTTTAATATATTGAGGAGCCCGCAAGAAAAAAATAATAGTAACTTTGATCATCGTTGGCCTTTTTTATTTAACGCCATAATTGATGGTCTAAATTTACGCGAACTGGAGATGTCGGGTAGGCGTTACACTTGGGCAAATTCCTTACAAACACCAACTTATGAGAAACTAGATAGAATTTTAATGACAACGGAATGGGAACAAAAATATCCGCTATCTACTGTTATTGCACTCACTCGTGATATCTCTGACCATACTCCCTTACTTCTCAATGTTGGAGACTCATCTTCGAGCTATAACCAGCACCAATTCAAGTTTGAGTTGGGGTGGTAGCTTCGTGATGGCTTCATGGAGATGGTAAAGGATATATGGCAAAATGAGACAACTGGCTCGACCCTAATGGAAGTGTGGCAGAACAAAATTAGAACAGTTCGCCAGTACTTAAGGGGTTGGGCTAAAAATACTAGTGGTGCATACAAAAAAGAAAAAAAAACGGATTCTGGACAAACTTGATAGCCTAGACAAGAAAGCAGAGAATACTCTCCTAATGCAACAGGAGGTAGACCTGAAGTATTGTCTAAAGAATAGATTAGCAGAAATGCTTCGGGAAGAGGAAATCAAGTGGTACCAGAGAGCAAAAGTGAAAGAGCTGCTAGAGGGCAATTCTAATACAAAATATTTCCAACTTGTAGCAAATGGGAAACACAGGAAAACTAGAATTTTTCAGTTGCAGGACGAGGATCATGTGATTAGTGGTGATGAATATTTGAAAAAATACATCACGAGATATTATAAAGGTCTCTTTGGTCCACCGAAGAATAATAACTTTAATCTTGATGAGACTCGAAGAGATGACATTCCTCAGGTTACTACACTTGAAAATGAGATTCTAGTTTCTGAGTTTACTGAAAATGAAGTAAGAGAGGCTATTTTTCAAATGGAACATAACAAGGCTCCAGGGCCTGATGGTTTCCCGACGAAATTCTATCAGGCCTTCTGGAACACGATCAAAGGTGATTTTTTGGCCTTGTTTTCGGATTTTCATAAAGGAAATTTGCCTCTGTATAGTCTCAATTTTGGAACAATCATTTTGTTACCCAAATGTAGGGAAGCAATTAAAATTCAGCAATATAGGCCTCTCTGTTTGTTGAATGTAAGTTTCAAAATTTTCACAAAAGTTGCTACAAATAGAATATCGTCGGTAGCTCAGAAAGTAATTAGCCCTACACAAACTGCTTTCCTACCAGGACGAATCATTATGGAAGGAGTGGTTGTGTTGCACGAAACTATTCATGAGCTGCATCGGAAGAAACAAAATGGGGTCATTTTCAAAATAGATTTCGAAAAGGCGTATAACAAAGTAAAATGGAGTTTTGTCCAGCAAACTCTGAGAATGAAAGGATTCTCACAAGAGTGGTGCAAATGGATTGAAAACTTCATTCAGGGAGGTCATGTAGGCATTAAAATAAATGACCAAGTTGGACAAAATTTTCAGACATGAAAAGGTTTAAGACAAGGGGATCCGCTATCACCTATTCTTTTTAATATTGTTGTAGACATGTTAGCTATCCTAATAAATAGAGCTAAGGATGGGGTCAGATAACCGGGGTCATTCCGCACTTGGTAGATGGAGGTCTCTCTATCTTACAATATGCGGATGATACGATTCTTTTTATGGATCACGACATCGGAAAAGCAACGAATATGAAATTGCTTCTATGTGCGTTCAAACAGTTGGTGGGCCTTAAGATAAATTTTTACAAAAGCGAAATATTCTGTTTTGGGGAGGCTAAAGAAATGGAACAACAATATGCAGAATTGTTTGGATGCAAATCTGGGAATTACCCTTTCAGGTACCTTGGCATTCCAATGCATTTTAGAAAATTAAGTAATGCAGACCGGCGGATTATTGAAGAGAAATTTGAGAAAAAGTTGAGTAGTTGGAAAGGGAAACATATGTCTGTCAGGGGACGTTTGGTTCTAATTAATTCGGTTCTAACAAGTTTGGCAATGTTTATGTTATCTTTTTTCGAAGTCCCAAAAAGGGTACTAGAAAAATTAGATTACTACAGGTCTCGGCTCTTTTGGCAATCCGATGAACACAAAAAGAAATATCGTTTAGCCAAATGGAATATTCTTTGCCAACCAAAGGAGATTGGAGGTTTAGAGATTAAAAATCTTGATGTACAGAACCAATGTTTGCTTAGCAAATGGTTGTTTAAGCTAATAAACAAACATGGTATATGGCAGACTATTCTTAGGAATAAGTATTTGAAGAACCAAACAATTTCTCAAGTTGATAAAAAGGCTGGTGACTCACATTTTTGGTCTGGTCTTATGAAGGTTAAATCAAAATTTCTAAACTTGGGATCCTTTCAGTTGAATGACGGGAACCAAATAAGGTTCTGGCAGGACAAGTGGCTAGGAAATTTCACACTTAGTGAACAATACCCGTCCCTGTTTAATATTGTACGCAAAAAACATGCAACGGTAGTGCTTTGGCATAACCTTGTTGCTAGGATAAGTAGTGTACAATTAAACAGCAGTAGTGATTCTTTTAGATGGGGTCTTAACCATTCTGGAATCTTCACTGTTGCCTCAATGTACAATGTTCTTATTAGCAATGGTAATGTTCAATTTGACAAGAACCTATGGAAGCTTAGGATGCCGTTAAAAATTAAAATTTTTATGTGGTATTTAAAAAAGGGGGTCGTGCTCACTAAGGACAATTAAGCTCGCAGGAATTGGCATGGAAGTAGGCGATGATGTTTTTGTTCTTGTGATGAAACGATTTAACATCTTTTTTCTATTGTCATTTCGCAAAATTCCTATGGAGAGCTGTACAGTTCTTTCAATTTACAACCACCTAGAAGTATTACTCATTTATTTGGTAACTGGCTACAGGGGATTGGTATAAAATTAAAAAGACAACTGTTAGTTGGAGCTTCGGCTTTATGTTGCGTTATATGGCTTAGTAGAAATGATGTGGTGTTTGAAAAATCTCCAATAAAAACTTATATACATGTACGGTACCAAGGCACTCATTGGCTCAGGTTTTGGGCGCAGCTGCAACAGCGTAAGGAAGACAAAGAGACGATGAAGAATGCATGCCTAGCTCTGGAGGTGTTAGTAATGCAGATCTTCGCCAATCATGGATGGAGCTTTACCAATAGAATTGGTCATTAATAAATTTCTTCATCAAACTATTTTGGTTATGTCGTCTAGTTTGTTTTTCCTGATTATTGTAAGTGCAGACGAAAGTGCTGCCATTTGTGTAATGAACGGTTGTAACCTCTTTTGAGGGCAAAGTCGGGTACTCTTTTCCTATTATCTAAAACGGCATACACTTCACAAAGCCATTCAGTGATAAGTGAGTCTCAGTATATCATCTTGATTTATGAAAAAATTGTGACAAAATCTCATCATACGGCCGAGGCACCCTCCTTCCTAGTGCACTTGTTCGACGGCGCGAGGCGGCGGCCGGGCGAGTGCGCGACGCGCGAGGCGGCTGCCGGAGTTTTTGCGACTTGGGAGTCTGTTAGAGATCGACAATTTTGAGTCTCCTGTATTCAGGCTGAGGGATACCTACTCGGTCATTTTGATGTTGGATTTAGATGGCCACTGTTGGAGTCAGTCTAAGGGGGTGTTCGTTTCACCGGGGTCTAAAATTTAGAGGGGTCTAAAGAAAAGAATCTTAAGAGTATTAAATAAAGTTTAATTACAAAACTAACTGTAGAACCACCGGTCTAATTCGCGAGACGAATCTAATGAGAGTAAGTAAGCCGTGGTTAGACGATGGTTACTGTAGCATTACTGTAGCATAATTGTAGCAAAATATAGATTAATTAGACTCATTAGATTCGTCTCGTAAAGATGTACCCATCCGTAAAAAGGTTTTGTCATTAGATTTTATTTAGTACTAGATTCTTTTTGTTTAGAGCTCTCTAAAATTTAGTGCTAAAGGAAACGAACGGTCACTAAAGTCCGAAGAAAAAAGACTTACCTAAAGTTAAAAGCACAACCCATATTCAGGATCCACCAAAGTTCTTACAAATAAGTTTGAATTGGTGGTGGGCAGATTTTAAAGTTCTTTTTGTGTCGAGCATTTGATTACAAAGCAGATATGAGGGAAACATCTGGTAAAAAAGAAAGTTGAGTAGGTCTTCTTGCAAGCGAGGATGTATTAAGTAGATTGGTGAAATCTGTTACGAGCTATATGGCCACAGGCAAAACAATATCAAATGCTGAAGTGTTTGTGCTGTCGAGAGGATCCAACAAGATGACCCATTCTCCTCTTATCATTTTATTTTCATACGCACAAAGCCCTCTGGATTATCACAAATGCGTAAGTATGATTCCTTTACATAAATATCTCAGTGATCCTCATTGTGAGTGAAAGCTTGTCGAAGAAGCAAGGTAATCATTAGCCTATAAATATTGTAGTGCGTCATTCCACTATCATTCCTTGACAAACTCGTCATGTGATCCGGTGAGATCTTTCGTCGCCGAGGCAGCCCCCACATTATCACCTCCCCGCAACCGCCTTCCGTGATCATCGTTTTCATCGTCACCCTCCCTCTGTCTTATCAAACCCTCCCATCGAGGATGGAAAATTCCTTTTTGAAAGTCAGTGGAAATAATTGGATCTTGCCTGAGTAAGACATGGTAAAATGAGAAGAAAAATCAGTGCTACCAGCTGTGAGAAATTTTGACAGCATGTTCTTTTTCTCATAAAAAAATCATGAGTATGTGAAGAAGTGTGAAATACTAAAAATATGTTTTATGACATATCTAATGATACAAAATAAAACGGATAGCCAACAGTATCAAGTAAAAAATACCGGAGGAAGTAGAATAAAGTACGAGACTTATGGATGACAAAAAATTGTATTACATAAACTACAACTATTTGTGTCAAGGTTTTAAAAACAACAACTTTTGAAACTTATTTTAGAGATTTACAACTATTTTAATCATGAGTTTTTAAAAACTACAATTTTCGTGTCCGGTCCCACATATCAGCCTCACAAGTGTTCTCCACTAAAGTCCGAAGAAAAAAGACTTACCTAAAGTTAAAAGCACAACCCATATTCAGGATCCACCAAAGTTCTTACAAATAAGTTTGAATTGGTGGTGGGCAGATTTTAAAGTTCTTTTTGTGTCGAGCATTTGATTACAAAGCAGATATGAGGGAAACATCTGGTAAAAAAGAAAGTTGAGTAGGTCTTCTTGCAAGCGAGGATGTATTAAGTAGATTGGTGAAATCTGTTACGAGCTATATGGCCACAGGCAAAACAATATCAAATGCTGAAGTGTTTGTGCTGTCGAGAGGATCCAACAAGATGACCCATTCTCCTCTTATCATTTTATTTTCATACGCACAAAGCCCTCTGGATTATCACAAATGCGTAAGTATGATTCCTTTACATAAATATCTCAGTGATCCTCATTGTGAGTGAAAGCTTGTCGAAGAAGCAAGGTAATCATTAGCCTATAAATATTGTAGTGCGTCATTCCACTATCATTCCTTGACAAACTCGTCATGTGATCCGGTGAGATCTTTCGTCGCCGAGGCAGCCCCCACATTATCACCTCCCCGCAACCGCCTTCCGTGATCATCGTTTTCATCGTCACCCTCCCTCTGTCTTATCAAACCCTCCCATCGAGGATGGAAAATTCCTTTTTGAAAGTCAGTGGAAATAATTGGATCTTGCCTGAGTAAGACATGGTAAAATGAGAAGAAAAATCAGTGCTACCAGCTGTGAGAAATTTTGACAGCATGTTCTTTTTCTCATAAAAAAATCATGAGTATGTGAAGAAGTGTGAAATACTAAAAATATGTTTTATGACATATCTAATGATACAAAATAAAACGGATAGCCAACAGTATCAAGTAAAAAATACCGGAGGAAGTAGAATAAAGTACGAGACTTATGGATGACAAAAAATTGTATTACATAAACTACAACTATTTGTGTCAAGGTTTTAAAAACAACAACTTTTGAAACTTATTTTAGAGATTTACAACTATTTTAATCATGAGTTTTTAAAAACTACAATTTTCGTGTCCGGTCCCACATATCAGCCTCACAAGTGTTCTCAAACTAAGATTGACATGTGAAGACAGAACCAAAAGTTGCATGTTTCTGAAACGGTCAAAGTAGTTGTAATTCTTTGATAAGTTTTAAAGGTCGTATTTTCTAAAACATTAACACAAATAGTTATAGTTTTGTTTAAATTCCCACGAAGAAAAAAACATTTCTGCAACAAAAGAGCAGATCGTGTCAAGAATGGGAATGGCCAAAAAAAAACAACAATCAATTTTCTTCATCAAGAACTACAGGCGGGGGGCCCCCGCCCACAATAAAACGCACATAAAAAGAGGAGAAAAAAACTGAACCCTTCATCTTCCAAATCCCCCCCATTCCCTCTCGAGTCGACGGCATCATGGCCCGCCGCCGGCGCCGCCGCCTCCCCGCCCCACCGCCGCACTCCGTGCTGGACAGCGACGACGTCCTCCGCGAGATCCTCGTCCGTCTCCCGACGGAGCCGTCCTCCCTCCCGCTCGCCTCGCTCGTCTGCAAGCGGTGGCTCCGCCTCGTCACCGACCCGGCCTTCATCCGCCGCTACCGCGCGCGCCACGTGGACCCCCTCCTCCTCGGCGTCTTCATCGACAACTGCGGCTACCCGATCTTCCGGTCCATCCACGACCCGCCCGACCGCGTCCCGGCGGAGCAGTTCATCATGCCGCGGGACGAGTGGGGGGACGGCGTCTACTGGGACCTCATCGGCGTCCGCCACGGCCGCGTCGTCGTGTTCAGCCGCAAGCGGAGCGTGGTCATGGTCTGGGACCCCGCCACCTGCGACCTCCGCACCGTGGCCGCCCCGCCGGAGTTCGACGACAAGGAAAAGATCGTCTTCAACG
>LAPY01000575.1:161301-173256 GCA_000970635.1 Eragrostis tef
ATTATACATCGTCGTGTTCAGCCGCAAGCGGAGCGTCGTCATGGTCTGGGATCCCGCCACCTGCGACCTCCAAACCGTGGCCGCCCCGCCCGAGTTCGACGACAAGGAGAAGATCGTCTTCAACGGCGCCGTGGTCTGCGCCGCCGCCGCCGACGAGGGCCACGTGCACGGGGACTGCCACTCCAGCCCCTTCAATCTCGTCTTGATCGGCATCCACGACGGTTACAACCCCGTGTACGCCTCATTCTACTCGTCGGAGCCAGCTTGTGGAGCGATCTGATCACAACAGAGTGTCCTCCGATCTACTCGATGGACACGCCCAGTATCCTTATTGGAAATTCCCTATACTGGCTGTTCGAAGGCGATGAGGAAGGCATACTTGAGTTTGATTTGGGTGCGCGGAGTCTTTCTGTAGTCGAGATGCCGCCTGACTTGATGTACTACAGGAATCGCAGCTTGCAGATTATGCCGGCCGAGGACGGTGGTATTCGCCTCGCTATTTTGTCGTGCCAAATCATGGACATTTGGGAGCGCAAGAGCAGCTGCGATGGTGTTGTTGAATGGGTGATGGAGAAAAAGATTGAATTGGGCGTGGCACTGGGGCTGGGGCACATGGCGGGAATGGACAACTTAATAAAAGCATTTGATGAGGATTATCAGTTCATGTTTGTAAGGACAGAAAAGGGTGTCTTCATGATCCATCTTGAGTCAATGCAGTTCAAGAATCTTGGTAGTCAAGACGATTTCAGCGGCATCATTCATCCCTACAGTGCTTTCTGTACTGCAGGTTGGGATCTAATTATTTTCAGTCTTTGTTTGCTTGAATATATTTTACTCTGCTACCTGGTGACTAGTGTTTGCCTATGGCTTCAGCTTTGTTCTCACTTGTCTGTGATCTTTGTGAGGTCAATGAATTTATAGCTGTTCTCATTTCCATATTATATCACTGAACTGATTGTAACCTTCAGAAAATTGCAAAATGTTCTGACTACTTCTATGGTTGTGATATGAATCCATAAATACCATTGGCAAAATTATCTGATGAAAACAAATTAGATTTAAACATGTCTTTCCATTTATATAGATTTGGGTTCATAGTTTCAGAAATGCAGTTATGGTGCATATATTGTGAGGGTGGGCTACATGACTGGTGGTAATTGCAGAATGCAAATTAGAATGAAGGTTCAGCTCTATGAAATGGCAAATGTGTTGCGAAGCCAGTCATTTTATTATTTTCGATCATTTCTTTTTGTCATTTTTTAATAAGGACGTTGTTTCTCATTTGTTCAATCCAATGTGTTTTCAAAAATTCCCACATGCTACTTATATTGCAGTATTAGAGAGAGGATTACTTTCACAGTTGTTAATAGCCACCGGTTTAATTTCTCAGGAAACAGGATAGCTTTAATGGATATCATCTCATTTTTGCAGTCACATGTTTACCACTGCTGTTGAATTCTCTATGTTATTTGTGCTTTCTTCTGTGGCTGTTAAAAGCGGTAGGGCAGAATGGTGTTGCAATTACGTTGGAACCTAGTTCTTTTCTCCTGATAAATATTGTTTTCGTCCATCTAACGTTACTTCTACCTGTTAGTTGGTGACTTGGCAAGGGGTGAGAGATGGAATGTTGGCATGATTGAACGGTCAATGAATGAGAGTGTCTCAAAGGCTGATTCTACTGGAGCTGGAGTGGCAGTAGATAACACTGCGGATGCCTCAGTTCAAACTGACCCAGAGGAAGGTAAGCTACTTAGTAATCCTAAATAGGGCTTGTAACCTGTAAAACCATGGAAAATGGGAGGTTTGGAAGGCTAGTTCGTTTCTGATTTGTAAGCTCCTATTAGTACAATGTGCGAAATATTGTAAATTGTTTATAAAAGTACTTTGACCTGCTGCCTGTTCTTACATATATATACTTATAGTTGGCTTATTGTCACAGTTTTTGCAGCAAGAAGTTGCTTTTTTATTGGTTTTCTTATTCTTTTCGTTTCTTGACATGAAACAATAGGGGAGAGATTTTTAGTAAATAGTACATTAGTTAATCGAAAGTATTATAAACAAACCAGCCATACAAAGCAACCAAGTGTATGAGTTATAACTTTGAAGCATTCTTAGTATAATACTGAAACCTGTTATACGAATTCTTGGTAGAATAATATAATTTCTTTAAGCCATAATTGCAAACAAATTCAGCAGTCGACAATTGATACTTATTGAGCAAGACTTCCTGCTACCGGGATCTTTGGAATTTGCTTTCGGGTAGATTTGTGATTAAGTCTGTTATCTTTTTTCACCCTCCAGGAATGGTAGATGATGAAAATCTGAAGAATAAATGGAATCACGATAAAAGAATTGGTGCAGGCTTTAAATGTGAATACTGTAAAAGAACCAGGAAAGTTGGAGGTGCAACTCGGCTAACCAAGCATCATGAATGGAGGCATCACAATGTCGTTACTTACCCAGGAGTGCGACCAAAAATTAGGAAGTTTATGAGGTTTTCTTTGAACAAAGCAAAGCAAAGGAAAAAAGAGTCAAGGACTCGTCGGGAAAGAACGAGGACAGCAAACTTAAAGCATCAGCACATGAGCAGCACATTCGAGCATGGTGGTGGAAGCAGCAGCGAATATGGAGATCTTGTGCACAACTGGGAACCTACGGAGACTCAACTCGACACATTAAGCAACGAGGAGACTGCATCAGAACTCGGAAAAGCTTGGGCGAAATGGTTTCACAGCAACGGTATTCCTGGAATAAGAGCAGATTGCCCACACTTCTGCCGTGCCATGGAGCTAACACAACAGTTAGGCACTGGTGTGCGTGTTCCTACTGGTGCGGAGATAGATGACACCTATCATGATGCCAACGAAGAAGAGCTGAATGAACACATGTGATGCGGTGGCAAACTCAAAGCAAAATTAAGTCCTTAGAGCCATGCAATCGTGGTATCGACCACTTTTTTTGCTATGCAGTTTTGCAATTTCAGTCCTAGCAGCATGAGGCTTGTTAGTTTATTTCAGTCCTAAATTGTGCCAGTCCTTGGCGGTCTAATGCATTGCTAAGTAGAATTTGTGTATCAGTCGCACCTGTGCTTATGTTTGGGCTGCCGCTTCTGATGTTCCTGGACCGAGGTCTGCACCAAAAATTTGTTCATTAGGGTCTTTCTGTTGCTGGTTGGAAAGAAAACTGTTCGTATTGGCGGATGTATACACGAATTATGCACCAACTCTTCTATTCACTAACTTAGTCGCTTGTCCGTGCGTGAGACGATGATCCAAATCTGTATCGTTCCTTACCTGTTAGCTGTTTGGCCAACCAGATGACTTAGGCCATTCTCAATGCACCCTTTCATTTTATTCTTTCCAAGAGTGACACATCATATTTATGATATTATATTGTGAAATGAAAGTGTATCTCAATGCATAGATTCATAACACAATTTCATAGGCCTTTTTAAGCATTAAATAGTTGTTAGATGGCTCTTAGTTATTGGTTGAAAATATTTAGGATGAAAGAAAAGGCACTCAATGCACTTTCATTTGGCTTTTATTGTTTTTTTTAAAAAAAGTACCAACATTCTTTCACTAGGATGAAAGGCATCTCTCCTCTTTCATATTAAATACAATGCCATGTCACTACTTTTGTTTATGTGACAGCTAATTAATACCAAATAAAAGGTGCACTGAGAGTGGCCTTAGAGAAGCTGAAAACTGTTGCATGTCAGCATGTGTGATTGTTATACCAATAACACATCGACCGAACTCGTAAATTAAGTCGCAAAAAAACTTTTAACATTAATCACTTGACGTCAAAAATTTGTCACCACAGTACAAAGCCATCCAAACAGAGCATGATAGTGCCATGACAAAGCCATCCACAGTACAAACGCTCTAAGTCACTCGTGGCAATAGAGAGAAACTACAATCCCTGTCTTCGGATATTTGACCAACGGGAAAATATAAACTATGGATGAAAGCGCAACACACGCAAAATGATCATTACCACAACCAGTCCACGATCAACACCACTCAACACTCCAGGTCCAGCTTCTCTTCAAACCAAATCACAGAAGCAAACAACCAAACAAACAGTGCAGCGGGGAGGATAGCATCACAGAACATTTAAAATAATATCTGAATCCACAGTATGCTGAGCAGCAGTAGCATGCCCAGAAAAGACGTGTACTAGTTCCATGGCAGAAGCTGAGATCGGTCAAGTACCATAACGTAAAGCTTTGTTCTCAGACTCAGATCTTTAAAGCATGATAATACAATCTAGCTGGGATCACTAAGACTTCAACTGCTCTGAGCAGCCTCTGTCTTGGCCTCTGCCGCCTCTGTCTTTCCGGCCTCCTCAACCTTCTCTGCATCTTTGGGTTTTGACACTTCTTCTAAAACAAACCAAAAAAAGAGTGAGGAACACGAACAGGGTTGACTGCATGTCTAATGTAGTATACATTGGTAGTTACGCGGAAAAAAATGGACTAGAAAATTCAATAACTTAATACCATTCCCAATACAAAGCATGCTATCTCAGAGGAAACCATAACTTAAAGCCGAGAATAAATGCCTAAACTTCACTGTAAAATAGTGACAAAAAAATAATCAAACAAAAACATTATTTGTTCGGACCTTTCAGTCTTTTATTATATGACGTTGATTAGTTCAAATTTGAGCTAACCAATGTCATATAAAAAGGAATGGAGGGAGTATTTCTCACTTTGACTGTGTTTTTTCTTTTCTTGCCTTATTAATCGATCAACAACATAAAAAATATACATTATGAAAGTATTTTTCATGATCAAATTTCCAGAAATCATTGGTCAAAAACAAGAACAAAACCGAGTCAGCCGAACCAAGAAACAAACTCTTCTGGGGACGAAGGAAGTACCTAGCTAAGTCCTTTTTCCTGTTATCAGGTATAACTAGGTTACCATACTTCAGGCTAAATTCCAAGTATTGCATGTACCTACTGTCCTACTGTTATTGCAACATCAGATATGTAGTTCCCAAGTGAGAGGGACATTGTCTTATCTTGTGCGTTTAATTGATATTAGATTTTCAATGAGCCACGTCCAGTGATTACATGTAAAGAACTAACAACTAATACCGGATAAAAGTCAACCAGATACTTCCAGCTAAACCATAACCAATAACATCAGACTGTGATGTTCCTAAATACTCTAGCTAAAATTCCATTCAATGTGTCTTTGTTATATTCTACCCAACAGAAGAAACATGAAAAAGTGGTAATGAAAAATGGTACTGAAACAATACAGAAATACTAACCTTCATCATCACTCTCATCCTCGAACTCGTCCATTCCCATACCACCCATGCCGCCCAAACCACCCATACCACCCATGCCGCCCAAACCACCCATGCCACCCATCCCTGCCAAATCACCCATGCCACCCATACCGCCCATGCCACCCATGCCACCAAAATTCTAGAAAAGGACAAAATGAAAACATTAGACAAAAGCGCTTCCAACAAAGCAAAATTGCTGAAACCAAAATCAAGATAGTATTTACCGAAAAGTCCATCCCATCAACGTTGACATCAGCACCTACAAAGAGAACATATGAGTGTCAGAATTGTTTACATGCATGTGCCATGAGTAATATTTGCAGTAAAGGTGTCAAATAATAAATCTCCTAAATAATGTCTACAACATATTAAGTTAATTGAAAAGGCAAAATGGTATTAAGGAGCAAGGATAGGTCTACTGGTTGGGGAAAATTTGTGTTTGTAGTACCAAAACTAAAAGGAAGAAGGTGCATATCATACCATCATCATCTTCATCCACCCATTTGTCCCAATCAACTTTCACAAAGTGAGGTGCCTTCTGATCATCTCGAACAAGCTTTTTCCACCATTTGGCCTCTGCCTTCTCAATGATACAGAATATGGACCTGACCCCCACACTTATTTTGCTAGCCTGTTAAATCAAAAGGAAACTCTGGGTAAGGAAGCACTCCATTTCAACAAGGAATAGAACTGAAACTATGTTTACCAAATGAAATACATTACCTCAACGTTTACTTTGTCATTCAGATCTAGTTTAAGTTCATACAAGTTCCCACCAGCTCCAGCATTGCCAGAGAATTTGAAGACACCTTCGGGTTCTAAATCGACCTTAGCATCCTTGGCATCAGGTAATTGTACGGTGATGTAAACCTTGTCAACCCTCTGAGCCCACTTCAGTTCAGGGTGCCGACTACAGAAGACATGGTCAGTTATCACGAGATCAGCCAGTTATCATGAGGTCAACATGCACAACAGGAATTGGAATGTACATGACCTTCCAGAATGCATACTCAATAGCCTCTAAAAGTAAAATTAAGCAGAACAACATGAGTGATCCCACAAATATCGCACACAGTTATACAATGTAGAGAGTATCTTCCAAAATACAAGAGAACAAATCTGTCAAATCAAACAGTTCAAACAAACAGAACATTAATGTGTATGCTTTTAAATACCATAAAGATTCAACAATCAACAGTTTCATGTTTGTCAAAGTTATGTCCCGAAAGATGTGCCAGAGCCCAATAAAAATGTATTTATTGGAAGTAATTACTAGATCACTATATGCAGCAAACAAAATTTTAAACGAGTGCTAGAGTATAGCTCAAAGGTTACAAACACGTCGCATGATCAGAAAACTTTCCACACAAAATGGTCCATGCCTCACTGATTAGATCAGCACATCGCAACCAGTCTTACACTACCCATGCCAAAAAAAAAATAAGGGTTCAGCACAAACAATAATCTGAAAGAAAAATAGACACTTGTTCTGAGTACAACAAGCGTTCAAACGGGTAAACAAAACAGAACTGTAACTACAGGCAGCGTTCATCTACATGCAAACCAAAAGAAAACATCAACTGTAACCAGGTAAGAGTGTTACTTTAAAGGAGAACAGTTATAAAACCATCAGTCCGTCTTACTGGAACATCCTCCTGGGCCCAAATGGCAATTGAAAATGGAGTAACAAAATCCCTATGAAATCCCACGCGTGCCTCCATAAACTAGAAGCTAGAAACTAGTGAGGACTAATAAGCAAAAAGCAACAGCAGTGGCACCAAAACAGCAGCAGCAGCACGTAATTCTTAAATGCACCCAAAGTGCGAGCGCGGTTATCCATGAACTAAGCACAGCGAAAATCATCTATGGTTTCCGTCGAGCAATTCAAAAGGAATCCAACAGGACGAATCATTCAAACCAAATTCAACGCGTCACAAACCCTAGATTTCCCGTACAAATCGGCACCGCTGAAACCCTAGCTGCCAATCGGAAGGGGGGAAAGGAGGGACACCCCGAACAAGCCTAACAAATCCAACGGCGCCAAAACCTAATCGAACGCAACTAGCGGCGCGCCGGGCCACGGCGACCCAGATCCACCACGGACGGGATGAACGCGATTCCCCCATCGAATCTACGGGGCGAGACGGCCGAATCAAGAGAGAGGAGACGAGAGATCGGAGGCGCGGTGCCGGATTCCACTCACCTCATCTTGAGCTCTGCTCGGGGACTGCGGAGGCAGTCAGGCGGCGGCGGCGGCGGCTGGTGCTGGTGGAGAGCAAGGGTTTTGTGAGGTTTTCGGGGGTGGGAGGAGGTGGAAGACGAATGGGCGGGGCGAGCTGAAGTAGGGAACGGGAGCACAGCAGGGTACGGAGGCGTGGCCCACCGTCTCGACGTGACGAAGTGGCAGGCCGAATGGGCCGATAGGCTGGGGGTTCGGTTGGGGGCAGGCCTGCTTGTGCTTCATTATTTTTTTTTCCCCTCAAACAAAGTGTTTACAGCACGCACGGCACGGTGAGGCCAGATGCATAATTGCCCGCTATTGATTCACTCCAACACTGATGATGTCGCTGTGTCGTAGATATGGTTCATGCCTCGAGATCTATGCTCCTGATATACTACCATGTTTTTAGTATATATGATATGATGTTGGTTAGTTCAAATATGAGTTAATCAACGTTATATAAAAAAAATGAAAGGAGTATATTTGCTCTATTTGTTTAGATAGTGACCATTATCGTTGAATAAAGATCGCGACTGCCAGTATCGCATTTGGATTTTTATTTTCTTTTATTAATATTTTTATTAATGTTAGCGCAAGAGTATAAAAGAAATTTGCATTCAAAATCAGAGCCCACACCGAGTGGAACAAGAGATCTTCCTTTGAATTCTTTTTTAAGATAATGGGAAGATTACATTATTCTTATTAAGAGAAGCTCCAGACACAATTGTATTGACCTATAAGAAAGCTACAGCCAAATACAATGATCGGCGATAGTCATCCACAATAACAAGTGCAAAAAAAAACTACACTAATAAAACAAAATAAAAAGAGAAATAATTTTTTTCCCCTGTTCGCGGCTTTTATGGACATTCCTTTGGAATTTGGATGGAATAGTAGCATACTGGAAGAGCCTGTTCTCATATAAAACTGTTTGTGACAAAATGGTTGCAAACATTCGCCATGTTTGTGTTTGTACAAGTGTACGAGACACCCGGGGCGGGCGCCACATTTTTCAAAGTTGAAACAGTCGCCACGCATCTTTTGAGCGCAAAACGCTTTGCACGCACATGCCGTGCGGAAGACCGGCCGGTTTCCCTCTCCTGTCACGCAAAGCCCGAACGAACGAAGCAGCGTGCAACATGGTTACGACAGAAAGACAGACAGACAGCAGGCGGTGTTCAGTGTTCTGGAAGCCATTTTTTGCACACCCCGTCCGGTCTATCACACGACGCTGCCCTGCCCCGGCCGGCCGGCGCCTTTGCAAGAGCCATGGAGCACGCCGCGAAAGCTAGGCGGTCGCGGTCGAGAGAGAGGACCGACCGGGGAATGAAGGAACAGAGATGCCGCAACCACGTGGGAACCACGCCGCGCGGCACGCAAGCAAGCGAGCAACCCTCGCGTTCTCTATTGATCGCCGGTCACAGTACTTCGCAGGCATGCCGCGCGCACTACATGACATGTGATTCCTCTCTCTTTTCGCAGCTTCGCAGCTGATGAGGTGGGAGATTGGACTTGGGAGTTGGGACCCCAGACCGTCGATGGTCCGTCCTTTTCCTTGGTTCCTTTGGCCGGCAGATACGCCGCGGCATTGGAAACGAGATCCGGCTTGGATGGTAGCGGCCGTGCATATTGACATTATTGTCTTGGATACGGCCTCAACAAGAGTCAAGATACACATGCCCAGATACTTTTAGGATTAGATAACATACTTTTGTTATTTGCTAGTAATCTTCCACTCCTACTAGGACAACGCATACCTCAAAATCAGGGATACGTACGTGACTGACGTGAGATCAAGCCCGCCCGGTGTACGATCAGCCGAGCCACCAGAGCTGGCCTTTGACTTTAGAGCCAGGCAGGCTTGAGCTCAGATCACTCAAATCTTGACGAGGGAAAAAAAAAAGGAAAACCATGTGTTGCGAGATTAAGGAGTAAAACAAGTCTTAGCCTCACTACTAAAGCTTGTTAAGCTTCCCAGCTTATGCCTAAGTTTTAGTAGCGGCAGAGCACATTGACATAGGGAAAGATATTAGCTGACGCGAGCTCAAGCCCGGTACGATGCGATCTTCAGTCGAGACAGAGTTGGCCTTTGACTTCAGAGCCAGGCTTGAGCTAGGATCAGGCTGGTCCGAGAAGAAGAATAAAAGAAACATGTGCGAGGTTAAGGAGTAAGTCAACTCTTAACCTCACTACTACTCAAGTTCAAAACGCCAAGTCTACTTAATCTCACTACTCATGTAGTAATTCGTTTCGAGGTCGTGAAGCAGGGCTAAGCAGTAGACGGCTCGAGTAAGGCCCACAAAAATATCATTTTTCTTACCATTTTCCATTCCTTGATCATGGCAGGCGAAAAGTTTTGTTGAGCAGATACTTTCAATTGGGCAAACTTTTTTATTGTTTAGTTTTGAAACTTCTTTTTTGGGCTGAAACTTTAAGTTTCCTTGAAACATCACCTTGAAAACTCCTTTTTTTTTCCCTGGATGGATTTGTCATCTTGAGCTGTTATTTTGAGATGAACAAACCAGAATGTTGTGATCTACATGATGACATACTCTTTCGATGCAACTTCACAAATGTACTACTAGGATAACAACGAAAATAACCATCATTTAGGAAGAGTAATAAAGCATAACTACAGAACAACGATAAAGCGGATGCACAATTTCATCATCAAAAACCCCATCCAATCATCAGCCTATCGAATCGTATGCCACCCTTTGTAGACCACACCTTTCCTGGCCCGTCACGGTTCAGGCATCATTTCTGCCTCCTCCCATCTCATCATCCCATCCTCCTCAAAAGCGCCCCCCAACCAAACCGCATCTCCGGTCCCAGCCGTCCACCCACACCCCTCTCACCAATCTCGACGCACCCGTCGCAGACAAAACGCTCGCACGGACTCCGAGCCCCCGTCCAAATCACGCACACACTGACACAGAGGAGAGAGGGAGGTGGGCGGCGGCCGTTGTGGCGACGCTGCCTCAGCGGTTCAAGCTGCTGGCGACGCGGTGCGCGGCGGGGGCGCCGAGCCCGTCGCGCAGCCCGGCGCCGGGGTACGCCGGGGGGGCCAGCCCCGGGTACCGCCTCCGCCGCCGCCGGGGTGCCCCCAGGCGCCGCGGGCGCCTGCGCCGCTTCCTCTGCCGTCGCGGCGGAGGTGGTGGGGGTGGTGGAGGCGCTGAGCCACTATCCGGCGCGGGGAAGGAGGACACGCTGCGCGATCTGTTCGTGGCGTCCCCGGAGGCCGGGCGGCGGCGCGGGTGCGGCTGCGACTGCGAAGACAGCGACGACGAGGAGGACGGGGTGGACGTTCGCGAGACGGTGATGGCTGCCGGCAGGGCGGATCCCGGCCTGAACGGGGCGGTTCCGGCGGCCTGCGGAGCCTGCTGATGCGGCGGAGCTGGCGCCCCGTGCTGGTGGCGATCCCGGAGGCGGACGGCGGCGGCAAGGTCGAGCTCGGCGCCATCGCGGAGTGAGCGACCGACGAGTGCCGGCGGGAATCATGCGGGCGCCGCAGTTTGACCGCGGAAAATCGCCAGGATTTCCTGTACCTGTGTTTTGTTGCTTCTTCTTGCTCTGTTGCTTCTCTGTAGAGAAGACGCTACTGTGATCTGTGAATATGGAATGAAAGCGTTGGGAAATTACCAATAATCTCTGCACACAAAAGCTCGACAGTTACAACTTCAGAGTCCATAGTAGTACATTGCTCTTCTTCTACTTCACACTGTTGTGGATCCCCATGCAGGGCCGTCCCGGACAAACCAGGGGCCCTGTGCAAAATTCCAAGTGAGGCCCTAAATGTAACCAGGGCCCTGTGCAAAATCTCAAGTGAGGCCCTAAATGTAAGTAGTATAAAAATAATGATTATAATCATTTGACTTAATATCAGATTGTCCATCTTTTTTAAGTTCAGCCTCCAGAAGATCACAAGATTGACAAGTTTAAGTGAAGCAGTGAACAATCGTTGAACAAGAACCATGATTTTTGCCCAAAAAAAACAAGAATCATGATGAAAGGAAAAAAAAAGGCTTAGCAGTGCACAACCCGACATGTCTAAGACCTTTTGGCACTTGATCTAACGTCGGCAACAGACGCACCGCTGCTGGTGGTGGTGGTGTGCGTTTTCACCCGCCAACGCGGCAATGGAGGATGATCAAGAATTCAGAGCAGGCTGCATTGCCAAAACCTGTGACATGCCGGCAACTCATCGTTCGACAGAAGTTCATTAGTTTCTAGCGAAGCAACTACTTGACCGTGGTTTAGAGACTTGATTATGCAATGATCAGTTATCATCAACGTGGGGAAAAATGAACTGACTGAATGAAATAGGGCCTGAATCAACTTACTGAATGAACTGAACACTAAAGATGTGCCTGACTGAAATCTGAATGAACTGAAGTCGGCGGCGGAGTCGCGAGCTCGCCCTCGTCC
>LAPY01000576.1:101713-116258 GCA_000970635.1 Eragrostis tef
GGGGGGCGGGGGGGGGGGGGGGGCACTAGTGATCTAATTGAAACTCAGTAACAAACGAAGACTGTAGTACTAATTCATGAACTAGCAACTCTGCTACGGAAAACGCTTGCTCACTAAGAGATTGTGTTTATGACGACATACACGGTAAGAAAAAACGCCACAGCGTTCAAAAGCCAGAACAGGTACATAACTAATAGGTAAATGACCACCAATGGGAAGCGCCGGCCAATCTGCCGACCCACACGCCGCCGATCTTCTCTGCTGAAGGCACGAACAAGCAAGCACACGCTCGTGAAGGTCGGTGCCGGTACCGCCCACACGAAGCTAAGGGCGACCAAGAAAGCGAACGGCAGCGCGAAGATGCCCCAGATGATGCCTTTGGTGATGATGTTGTCCAGCCCAGAGACCACGGCGGCCATGAAAGCCAGGATCATGCTCATGAGCGCCACCCAGAGGAAGATCAGGGCCAGGCATATCCACGCCGCGCTGGAACGCGCTGCACCCCTGCCGTATGTCAGAAGCATGGTGGAGATCACGGACGCGGCCACGGCAACGGTATCGAGCACAAGGAAGGCGTTGTATGACACCGTTGCCTGGAGGTTGGCTACACCATTGGAGTCGTACCCTCCTGGAACGTTGAACATGGCCGACAAAGCAACGGTGGCAATCAGCACCGCGACGATGCCCAGGTTATTGGAGGTTTTCTCATGCCATTCTTTGATTACCTTACTCTTCCAGGCCATTATGCCATCCTCGCGCTCAGTACCGAACCGAGCTCCACGGGCGGACAGCTTGAGTACCAAACCTATCTGAAAGCGAAACAGAAAAACATGTCGATCCGAAATAAAGTGAATTGAAAACAGAAGGTAAAATCAAAGGATAATTTTTTGCAAAAACAAATTATACATTGCTGAGGTCAAACTGAATTTACCATGAAGAGGAAGCTAGTTATTCCCTTCGCAAGATCAAACGGCGTTTGTCCGTTGTTGTTTGCTATGTTCAATTCGATGCCTTCACTTTCAAGGATTGCAAGGCTTGGGTTTCCGGCCATTACTGCCAAATGGAGCGGCGTGTTCCCTTCCTTGTCTTGCGCATTCACTATTCCAGCAAGAATGGGGCTGCCGAGAAGAGAGCTAACAATGGACTCATGACCGCAATGGATGGCAACATGTAGAAAGTTCCTGCCTTTTTTGTCCATGACCTCTGCGGAGCCCGGGCAAGCTTCTAGAATGTCGTGGACGATATCGACATGGCCCATCCATGCCGCAATATGCAAGGGGGTGAAGCCTTCCTTGTCTTGCAGGTACATGGCTGATGGCATCGAATCAATAATCTTCCCCACAATCTCACGGTCTCCGTCAGATGCTGCATAATGCAGCGGAGTGCTTCCTGAATCGTCGGTTTCTTTTGCCAGATCTTTATTCCCCGCCCAGGACAGCAGCAGGGATGTGATATCTGTTCAAATCCTAAAATTAGCACTACGGCATCGTCATTTTTTTTCGATATTTTCTTGTATGAAGTTGAGGTTTCAGTTAGTCAACGGCTCACCTGCGCTTAGCAGAACAGCTGCGTGCAAAGCATTCTTCCCATTGTGTCCGGATGCAGAGGCATGAACCCCCTGGATCAGAACTTTCACGGCGCCCAGTGACCGGCTTATCACGGCGAGATAGAGGGGCGACATGCCGGCGTTGTTCACGACGCTTGACAGCGCCGGAGCAGCGTCCATCAGCACCTCCACCACTGCCGCATGGCCATGTCGCGCCGCAACGTGCAGTGCCGTGTCCCCTCCGATGTTCTTCGTAGCCAGGATCAGAGCCACCTCATGCCCCTGCTTCGGAGCCAACTGGATGAGGAGCGACACCATCTTCGCGTGTCCCATCCTCGCAGCATGGTGGAACGCCGTCTCCGACTTTGAATTCTCCAATGGCAGAAGGAAAGCGGCGGCTGCTCTTTCGCGATCCGGATCCGGGATGAGCTTCTGCACAAAAGAGACGTGTCCTCTGCCCGCCGCAATGTGAAGAACCGTGTCCCACCCTGCAGTGACCTCGTCTAGGCTGCATCGGCCTTCATGCGTCTTTTTTCGATTCGTTGTTCCTGCATATATGGATCATATGGTGATGTTGGAAATCATTAATGGCATAGCTGCTTGGTGCCGAACCTCACCGTTAGGGGCATCTGTCGTAGTTCCTGAAAGCATATCCAGCAACTTTGCCTCAGATCCTGAGAAGGCCGCGCGGTACAGTTCTGGGCACATGAACTTCCGTTCGACGGCCAGCTCCTCAGGCAGCGTGACTGCTCCGGCGGCGTCAGAAAGCTCATCTTGAGGAGGGAGTTGCAGCCTCGTCTCGTCCGGCGTGTCCCTCGCATGACGGAGCGCGGCCTGCGCATCCTCGTTGTGCCGCCCGTTGGCGGCCATTCTCAAGGTATTCTATACGCGGCTACGCCCTCGGTCAATTCAACTTCTGGGTTTTGTTCCATCTTCTTTTGTTCTTGTGTAGACACGACTCTGAGACACTCTTCGCAAAAAAAAAAACTCTGAGACACAGGCACTTCTTCTATATGGAAGCTGGAACGTTCTTTTCTGTACAAGTAGAGATTTGGTCATTGGTCAACTCGCTTGCCTTGAGCCTTTCCATCGCTCACTACGCACCTTGTCGTCTTTGTTGGCCTGGACCCACGTCTGGTAGTGGCAACTACTCCTACATACATGATTACATTGTACATCCATAGCCTAGTACATTATTGGATCAAAGCTGTATAAACAATTCTTTTTTTTTTGACGTCTAATGCAGCGAGTTCTAGATAATTATGTCTCCTTTGTTATTAATTTCCTCTGCAACAAAGGCTAGCGACTAATCAAAGAAGTGTCTCTATTACTAACATACCTTTTAGATATGCGATTAACAACAATGTTTATTTAGGGAGGAAAGTATATCCTGAGAGTTTTACAGTGCATAATACGATCAATATCTTTCTATGGAGAAAACTATACTCTAAAAAAGTTTGTAACTTCTAAAAGGTTGAATTGATTAAGCACAGGTATATTGGTGTTGTTTTTGCAACAATTTTTTGTAGAGGTCGGTGTTATGAGGTAAATCTCAAACTTCAAGTGACATATGGGGTGGTTTAAGCATTTTTTTCTTAAAAAATCTACCACTATAAATTGTATAATTGTTTTAGCATCACGTACTAGGCAACAAATTATTATCTGAATTAAGGAAACAACAGCCACTAACATCGTAACTAACATGCTGAACTGATGACTCCAGTGACATATGTAAGTTAATAGATGGGGCTTCATTCTTGCCAATGGTCAAAAGAGGTCGGCCAAGTGTGATATGGTATATCTTTCTGTTGCATACACCATTATTATGGGAATTTGTTTGTAGAACACTTAAAAAACTCGGTTTTTCCTGTGGGACATCGTTACTTTCTAATTTCTCTCCTGGATACTGAGAAATTGTGTGGCTTTTTTCTGCAGAACACTATAGCAAGTGAAGTGACTAATCTAAAAACTTTTATCTCAATGCACAAAATATATTTAACTTGAAATTTGGCATATAGATATATGTTGCATTTTCTAGCCATGTGATTTTTTTTCTTGATTCTTCGCCAATTATTTGCATAGCTTGATGTTGACAAATAATTTTTCTTTGGAAACAATCAACAATAAATATGAAAAAAACAACATGTACAGGGAACACACTAGTTTACATCTAGTTTTTGTCCAGAAATATAGTGTACATCTAGTTTTTGTTTTAAGTCAAACTTTTTAAACTTTGACCAATAATATCTAGAAAACCATAATGGTTTACAACATGAAAAATGCTTTTACTAGATTCACCGTGAAATGAACTTTCATAATATATTACTATCTCCTGTTATAGTGCCATGCAGACAAAAGCCCTTTTTTTCAATGTCCAAGAGGCAAATTTGAAAGTAGCGGTGCCCCACAGACAAAATCATGTTTTTGAGTATCTCGCAGGCAAAATTCCCTTTTCTTATTGGCTCCAGGTTCTTGGTGGAAGTGGGTAATTCATTCAATTGTCATATAGACTAATCCTAAGAAAGAATAAACAAATTCTTAAGTGCATTCTAATTGGATTATTTTATTTACTAAAACCACTGATTAGCAAATGAAGATGTAAATTAATAATAAGCACTAATTATTTTGTGTTTGGGTTTTACAAAATGACAATTGTTTCATAAATTGCATTTGACACAATATAACTTGCTATGCTGGTTCTCTATACCCTTTTTTTGCAGACACGGTATTTTTTAAAGAACAACATGGCTAGTGGAAAGGGACCACTCTTGAACTTATTTTGTGCACCCGTGAATTAATTTGCTGCAATCAGATCAACAACCAATGTGACCCCAAACAAAGATCGTTTCCACTACCATTAAACAACTACCATGATCGTTGTCAAAATAATCTCCAAGTTGGCCAACAACTAACACGATCGTTGCCAAGAAAGAAAATGATGAAAAACAACGGAAGGGAGGTGCATGCCAGGAAGATGCAATTTCATGTTGACATTTGTGAGTCGACGGAATGAGATGACAAAGAAATTGTCACCACCTTCCTAGTTGATACTGCTGGCCACTACACCACATTCTAACCATATGATGGCCATGTCGCCAGCTCAAACTGTGTGGTGCTTCGTGCTCGCAATCTGCACATCATTGCTCTCTGGACATTTTGTTCATGCCATGCCTTCTTTCTTCTACAACTTCTCTGATCCTACAACATTTAGCCACGATGATCTGTACTTTGAAGGTGATGCGTACGCAGGAGATGGCTCGGTCATTCTGGCCAGGGAGCAGCTCACCGGAGACAGTGCCCCGAGGATCGGTCGGGTGTCTTACAGACTGCCGGTTCATCTCTGGAACAATGCCACGGGTAAGGTCGGGTGTCTATACTGATATGAGACTTTATGTATATATATGTTTGTGCTAGCTCAAACTTGTTAAACTGTTGATGTATTAATAATCTGTTCAAATTTTGGTACGCATGGGTTACCCGCGCGGGGTGGGTATGGGATGGATTCCCACTAGAGAGCGGGTTTGAGTATGGGAACGATATAACTTTCAACTGTCGGTATTGGGTTTGGGCATGCAAAACCCATAGGTATTTTACCATTACCATCCCAAGTTGTTAGTTGAGCACTCGTTTTATTGTTTCACTGTTCCACCAAATTTCGGTGTCTGTATTAGTACCTGATAGAAATTTGGAGGAACAGTGAAACTGAAAAACATATTGGGAAGATTGGAGGATCAGTACCATTACCATCCCAAGTTGCTGTCAAGGCAATGTGCCAATTGGGAAGATATTAGAGAATATTGTTTTCTTGAAAAGATATTAGATCACTATGGGAAACGATCAAATGAGTAATGGTTCCACTTTGGCTCGCATCGTTTGAGAATCTCCCTCGATTCGTCTCAAGATAAAGATCCTCCAAAAAATCTTATGATTCTCCTTCAATCTGAAGGAGGCCTTAATGTTTTCTCCTCCATCAATTCATATTCCTAAACGCTAGGAATCTACTGAATAACTTGGAACAAATCCGAAAGAAATCCGCTTTATTGTTTTTTCTTAAAACCTAACAAATCGTAAATAAATCCTGTAGTTACTCGGTGAAGAGGAGAGCCACTACCTTTAGATCATATGCAATGCAACATTTTTTGGAAGAATTGCTTAACAAAAAAAAGGCAGAAGGGTGTTTAAATATCTGCATAAAAACTGTTTCCTACAATGCATAAGGGTGCTTAAATAAGTCTAACCACATTGATAAATACAATGGTGCTATTTAATCATTCTTTACCTCGTATCAGGACTTAGTCTTTCGGAGGCTCTCATAGGGTAACGGTTGCGTACGTGTGTTAATAGGGATTAGTACTCGTGCTTGTATGTGAATGTCTTGGTGTGTACTGTGAGCCCATGCACTCGTAGCATTTTTTACGTATGCGCCACTATTTTAAGAACTTCATTCTGCCGTAGACTACTGAACTTTATATGAAAGTTAAAATCTCCACAATTACTATTCTGAGAATTGTCCCCTTTCGATTTTACCCAACAGATAATATACCTAAAGAGTTGAACAGACCGCTGGTTGTTGGAGCTATTGCTTTTTCCGTCCTACTTGGGGTGGCAATTCTAGTTGTATCTTTGCTTCGCTGTTTGAGCAGATGTATATCGAGACCTTCACACAGTCTGTCAGTGACTTCATCAGCCGAGATTCCTACAGTTATTACTTCAGCTCAACCGAGCTTCGGCTTCGCAGCCGAGTTTCCTACTTCTGCAGCTCGCCCGAGCTTGGCAGGGGTGGGGTGGCGCCCGAGCTTCGCGGGTAACCTCACAGATTACCTATTGGGTGACTCATCTAATTATCCAAGGATATTCTCATATGAAGAACTATCGGATGGCACAGACAACTTTTCTGAGGAGAGGTTGCTCGGTGACAGCGAAGGTGCTGGCTCATTCTATAAAGGCGATCTGATAGACTTGGGCGTCGTGGCTATAAAAAAGGTCAAACAAGAGCCAGGGCAGATAGGGTTAACAAAATTGGGTATTCACAGGGTTGCAAACATACGTCATAGAAACCTGGTGCAGCTTCTGGGTTTGTGCCACGAGGGAGATAATTTTTGTGTTGTCTACGAATTTGTGCATAATGGTAACCTCCATGATCATCTATACAATCCAGGAGTCCTTCTTACGTGGCCTATGAGGTAAATTCATCATTTTTCCCCGATTTTACCTAAAAAGTTTTAAACAAATAAAACAAGTGCTAAATATATTGAGAGATCTTTTAAGGTGTTTGCGAGATACCTAGAGGTACCAAGAGGTATCTCAACGTGGACCGTTGACCAAGAGAGGGGCGAGGTACAGAATAAACATTAGAGTTATATATGGAAAGTGAGTAATAATATGGTATTTCTCAATGAGATCGGTGCCTCTAATCTCCGGTCGTTTTCTTTCTTCTTCATGTGTTCGTTCACGAACTCTTTTAAGGTTCTTGTATCCTAATAATCTTAGAGGCCATGCAAGAGGATTGGACTCCCGTTGTGAGATTTTTTTTTCCTCATCTAGCAAACATGATATCTAGTGGGTAAAATCCTATGACTGGTATGTCAACAATGATGGTATGATTGACAACTACACTACAAAAATGTAATAGTTTACTCAATTTTTGTTTGATTACTCAATTCATATATTTATTTCCCTGCCTCAGTTGGGAGCGGATTAGAATCATGCTAAAGTCTAGTTAACTCGATGCGCAATTACTGTTACGCAAATGACTGCTCTTTTCCTGTTTATACATGGTTTACTATCTGCTTACATCATTTCATCATTCCTTAAGCAACATAGTATGTAAATAAAAACTTTATAATAATAAGTGGTTCGCAATTCCAAATGGTTCATCTATAATATATTTGTTAATCTTGGAACTCGATCAATATGCAGCCTAGATGAGTAAAATATTTGAAATCCCAAGTAAATATAAACGTGTTCTTTAGACTTCCACGAAGGAAAATATCACAACCGAGTAAATCTTAAATAGCCAACGACGAATCCACGGTCTTACCATGTACACGTACATGTGTTTTTGGTAACTAAGTGAATCTCAACAAAACAATGTAAACAAAAAGGAGTAATAGAGTAATAATAACCACGTACCAATCTCTTGCCATTTTTTGCCTCTAACCTTCCAAATCAGTCATAGGTAAAATTATGGTTTTATCCTTCGTACTTAAATATCTCCATCAATACTTTAGTAACTTTTGATTTGTATCTTTAATTGTGAAGTGTTAGATTCAAAGCAATGGACGGTCCATATAATTTGCAAACACCGTAAAAGATCTCATATATTGGTGATAAATCCCTGTTTGTCAGGTACAAGGTAGTCCTTGGCATTGGTTCCGCTCTCCAGTACCTCCAAGTTAAGTTCGCGTATCTATTCTTTTTCTTGAACCTCAAGACGAGCAATGTGATGCTGGACGAGTCTTTCGATGCCAAGATCAGTGATTTTTTACTGAGGTGGCCGCATTTTTCCTTCATCAGTATTGTTACGTTAAAGGTGCAGAACATGGCAGCTTCACGAGGATATACAGACCACGAGCGCACCTGCATGGCAAACCCATTGTCCATTGTTTACAGCTTCGGGGTTGTCTTGCTAGAGATTGCGTGCGGGCGGCCACCAATCATCCGCCAACAAGATGAAGCTGCACCTAGCACCTCCACTCTTTTCGATTCAGTCTGGGATTTGTATGAGAAAGGCATAATTCTGGACGCAGTAGATTGGCGTCTCAATGGAGAGTTCGACATGATGCAGGTGGAGCGTGTATTGATGGTTGCGCTCTGGTGTGGCCATCCCGACTATCGGCAGCGGCCGAACATTGATGAAGCAGTTGACTCCTTAGAGTTCCTCATTCCGGTGCCCAGACTAAATCGGAAGATGCCACAATGTACGGAGGAACACTGCACAACACCGGGTAACATAGATATGTTTCACCCTGAGCCTTGTCTTCAGAATCAAGCTTGCAGTTCTTTTCCTCAAGGGAGATAGCCAGACGACGAGACTGCCGGAATTTATTTTCAGTCTTAATTAAGTGCTTCTAGTCGACTGTGCAGATTTCTGAATTGCCTTTCATTCAGGATATATAAATTGATGATTTCGTGTATATTGGGTACGGAGGAAGTGAGTTGGGCACTGTGATAGTAGAATTTTTCCAGTACTGAATAAGTTATTTCTTCAGTCACACTAAGAATTGCTTGATGTTCGTTTTGATATGCTAATGTCTCGGTTTTACTAGAATTTAGAATCAATTTTGACACCAGCACGCCTTGCACCGATATACTAGTACTGCTATTGTCGGAAACAAATGGAACAAAGCCACGTCACAAGTACTTGGGCGTTGGCATCTTGGCAGGCAGCGTCGGCAGCGTCACCTCACACTGCAGCATGCCCAGCGCCTGCCTGATGGACGGCCGCAGGCTGCAGTCCGGGTGGGCGCACGCGAGGCCGACGACCATCACGCGCTCCATCTCGCCGCCGTCGAAGTCGCCGCCCATCCGCTCGTCGGCGGCCTCTAGCACGGCGCCTCGTCCGTACAGGCTCCACACCCACTCGATGAGGCGCGTCCGGCGCTGCTGGTCGGCCTCCTCCTGGCCGCCGGGCGGCGGCAGCACCACGGGCGGGCGGCCGCAGGCGACCTCGAGGAGCACGACGCCGAAGCTGTACACGTCGGACTCCGGGCCGGTGCGGCCGGTGACGAGGCACTCCGGGTCCATGTACCCCATGGTGCCGGCGAGGTTGGTGGTGTGCGAGCCCCGGCCGTGGTCCACGAGCCTCGCGAGGCCGAAGTCGCCGAGCTTGGCGCCGAACGACGCGTCCAGCATGATGTTGCTCGGCTTCACGTCCCTGTGCACCACGCACTGCTCCCACTCCTCGTGGAGGTACAGGAGCGCGGACCCTAGCCCCAGCACGATCTTGAATCTGCAGAATAAAATTAAAGTTCATGATCGGCTCAAGGAGTACCGAAGTTCACTAACGTACTGCTCTTTCTTTCTTTACCTGACTGGCCATGTCAGGAGGACGTTCGGGTTGTACAGATGGGTGTCGAGGCTGCCTTTGGGCATCAGTTCGTACACCAGGAGGAGCTCCCTGCTCTCGTGGCACCATCCGATGAGCTGAACAAGGTTCCGATGCCTGAGCCGGCTTATGACCTTAACCTCCGACGCGTACTCTCTTCTGCCCTGCTCTGAACCCCTCGACACTCTCTTGATGGCGACGTCCACTCCTAGCTCTTTCAGGAATCCCCTGTAAACCGAACCAAAGCCGCCTTCCCCCAGCTTCTCCTCCTCTGAAAAGTCTCTGGTTGCCACGGCAAGTTGACCGTACTCGAAACGTTTGGGCCCTGAGCCCTTCTCGAACTCCTCGTCCATGATCTTGTTTCGAGCTTCTGACTCCAGTTCAATATCGGCTAAGGCCAATGTTTTTCGCCGCAGTGCCCGTAGCAGAGCAAGAACTGTTAAGCAGAGGACGAGGGATACCACGCTGGTAGCTCCCAGAGCAACTTTTAGCCCGATTCTCGACTCCGAAGCTCCTGAACAAGTAGAAAACAAGGCTCAGGATCACGGACATGAATAAGTTCTTCCACGTTTTGGATTGGATAGCTAATCGTAGTACGGATATACAAAACGAGATCCATCTCTAAACCGTCGCCTGAAATCTGGAACAATTTCAGGCGACCGTGAGGTGTGTTGACATGATTGATTATAAAGACTAGCAGCATGGTCTCAAAAAAAAAAAAAAAAGGGACTAGCAGCATGCGCGTGCGATACGGACCTGTACTCATGCCCGAGCCCGGTGAGCTCCAGGAAGATATCAAGCTGAAGGACCAAGAGAGCAGCTGGTGCAACTCAACGGACGCGCCGTTGGCCGCCGAGAACCCGATCGCCACCTGCTCCGGCAGTTCGGTTCCGAGGTCCACCTTGGCGCTAACGTTGAACACCGGCGTCGCGTCGCCGAACCTGGGGCTGTGGATGAACCGCAGCTCGACGTCCATCTCGCCGGTGCTGCTGTTGTAGTCCACCCGCGCGCTCATCTGCCCGTTCAGGCTGAAGTTCGGCAGCGTGATGTTCGCCACGGACGCGAGCGAGCTCACGTCGATGCCCACGTGGTCGTACGTCACGTTGGGGTCCCAGGTGTCGTTGAACGTGTCGAACTCCACGGCCACGAACCTGTCCTTGCCGGCGGTCTTGTTGACGCAGTAGTCGGTGCAGAGGCCGAGGGCGCCGCCGTATGAGCTCGCCGGCAGCGCCGGCGGGTAGCTGCCGAGGAAGAAGGCCATGCCGTCCCCCTTGTTGTTCTTGTCGGTGATGTTGATGGCGAAGGAGAAGGCGGTGGTGAAGCTGGCGACCTCGCCGGTGGCGCCGTCGCGGAGCTGCACCGGGTGCGCGTACGACACGCGCCCGACGCTGCGGGCGAGGTTGGCCCCGTACGTGTTCACCGTGAGGTCGAAACGCCCCCCGTGGAGCACGGCGTCGCCGGCGGTCGTGAAGTCCGCCAGGCTGAACGTGGAGGCGTTGGCCGCAGCTGGCCGCGACCAAGAAGCAGATAAGCGAGAGGACGTGTGTTGTTGAGCTCATCGTGCCCGCCCAGCTAGGCAGCCAGTGCGTTGCCCTGCCGCTTACGTATAAGATGCTTCGCTCGCGTCGATCGGCTTGCAGCTGTCAAATGCACGTAAATTCCTTCGGTCGTCGCCGACTCGTCATTATCCTCTCGCCTCGTCGACACGGCAGACTAAGAACAGGCGCTCGAATCATCTACATCTTGGGTTTTTGACGACGATGGATGGAGACAAGAGTTAGGTAGTTGTAGTTTCTAGCCAGTGGAGCATGGTTGGCAGATACTGCCTGTGCGCACCACCTTGCGCGGGACAATCCAAGAACAGGGATTCAGGGAAACTTCTATTGCCGATCATCGGTTGACTTAGCGACTTCAGACGAAAAATGACACTGATATATATCGAGCAGTTTTACTATCCAAAATAATGACCATTAGTTTTCTCAAAACTAATGGCCATTAGTTTAAGGGTACCTTTGTAATTTTACAAGTAATTAAAGAATTTATAAGAGAGTGTTTACAATGCCTTCTACTCCAGGCGAGCGTCTGCAGTGCGAGGCGTCGTCTTCAATTTCTATAGTGGAACGCCGATTGCCGCGAGAGCCACGATTACGCCATCACGGATGCAAAAGGCTCTGCTGCGTCGTGAGTCTTGCAGCCTCCGATGGGATTTGTCAGTTCGATTTCATGGATTGTTTGCGGCAGCAATATTCAGTTTCGCATCAAAGGACCTTGATCTGTCTCCTCGTCGCCGGCGCCTGTTGCAAACGGTGGATCCATTATCGCATTCGAGTGACGTAACTTCCAAGCAGATTTGTATGCAACGAGAGATCAGGTTTGCAGCTAGGGTTCTAAACACACGACAGTTCGTATTAGAACAAAAATACCATTCGTATTCATTCTTGGGGCAGCAGTACACGAGACGGAGTAGATGGAGATCCGTTACGGTACGCACGGACGGTACGGTGGAGTAGATGAAAAATCCTAACTAATCTATGTCGTTAGATCAAAAGCAATGAAGGGACAATATTAATTTGGGGGCACCAAAAAGAGATTATTTATAAAAATAAAATTACTTGTTAAAAGTCTACCACTCTTAATTGTTTCCGATATTACCCTTAATTTGATAAAATAATGGTCATTAGTAGTGAATTTCTAATATCAGATGTACACCGTTGGATCAAACTAATAGCCATTAGTTTTGAGAAACTAATGATCATTATTTTGGACAGTAGAAGTGCTCATATATATCTGGTGTGGAGCCTGGACACAAAACATGGTCACGATTGGATATTTTCTAACTTTGGTTCATAATCTAAAATTCAAATTTATGCATTGTCCATCGAGATAACTCGACAAGTCGATGGACTTACCCAAATACAGTGTTTTGTGGGCCGTCTTCCTTCGTAGTTTCCACGTTCAATTGAGACGGAAGGTTCTCCTGTCTCCGCACGACGAATTCCGCAAGCTGATTGGAGGTGAACGAGCGTGTAGAAAGGGCAGGTTATCAAAGTATCTCTTGGCTACATTGCTTTGGCCTCCAGAACATTAGCTGGAGCTAACGGAACAGAAATTCCCACGACAAGAACAGCGCCTCCTGTTCCTGCCGATCCAGGTCAGCTGCATTTGCATCTACAACTGCCAACAGTAAATGACCAGTTTCGTGGAAAACAACCTTCAGGCTTCAGTACACAGCGCTTCATGCTTCTGTTCCTCGCTGGTCGCTGCGTTGAGCTGCTTGCTCGAATGCTGGTGCCGCGGCGAGCGATGTTCGGCGATTTGATTGGAACGGGAGACACCGGAGAGTCGAACAGACGGCGACCAAGCAATCAACCCGGCGATCAATCGCAGAATGCCAGGAGCCGATGGGCTACGCTATATAGATATTACCCTTTTGGGCCAAATAAAAGTGGGCTAATAAGGAGAATTATATGGGCTGAGCAAAAATTTTGCCCCCACTGGGAAGCCGTCGTCCAGATCGCACAGGCCCAGGAACAAACATGATTGTTTTGTAATGACAGTAGTGTATTATTTATAAACTTATCTACTTTTGGTGGCAAAGGTCGGGAAATTTTAGAGATTTTGGACTACTATTTTTATAATACGGTAAGTATTTTGAACACATGTGGATGGTATTATAAACTAGTTTTTCCATAGTTGCAAAATATGTGGAAGGCATTTTGACTTTATTTTTCCCCATAACGTCAAGGTGGGTAATTTTCTTTATTTTTTCTCCGGTTAATGTAGACATTTTAGCATTTGAAAATGAATGTGGTGGTTATTTTTCTTGACGGAATTTGGCAAGTTAATACACTAGAGATTTGATGGTTTTAAGACAAGTGAACCACCACCAAAGTGATTTAAACTAGTAGAATGTAGTTGTACAAACATGTCAGATGTGTAACACTTCTCATTATCTGATATATGATTGATCAAATATTAAGTTACTACATTTTGGTCACACCGGGTATGATCGAGACCCTCTACATGAACTGCTATACCTACCCTTAATCACGTCCTCCTGACTCGGCGCTACACACAACAGGTAGCAAGAAAAAAGAAATCAGGAAATTTTAACTGGGAAAAAGGATTGAATCGCGAAGCACCTCACAGTTGCTAAATAAATGCATCGCACGCACCCCTTCGAGCAACCCATTTTTGGCCGAGCAGCTGGTTTGTCTCTATTTGTTTGGCCTGTCAAGAAACTGATTTCCCAGGGGTGAGATGTATTCATCAGCATATATTACTTGTACCAGCTTCCAAACCATCCAAATGGTGGCCAGATAATTTACTAGGGCTACCATTCGAAGCCAGTTGTTATGTATATCCAACATGCAACAATGTTGCAAGCACTGGACGATAGGACAAGAAGAAATATTTTCGTGGCCAACTGTTAGCTAGAATGGGCAAATGGGTCCACGCAACAGTGTCGAAAACTACTATTGCCGTCTCTCCATCTGAAGATTACAACCTGGCCCGGCGACGGCCGGCCAGCCAGCCGTGCTGGAAAACTACGGTTCATGTCGTTCGTGCCCCTACTCCAGATCTCCTTAGGAAATGTAACATCATCCTCTGGTCCTCCTGCCTCCCGAGGACCAACAATGGCGGCAATGGCTTCACACAGCCTCCTATCCTCATCATTGTGCGGCTGCCTCTGCTACCTTCTGCTGTTGTTGTCCACCCGCGCCCCGCGCGCCACCTCGCTCTCCTTCAGCTTCAACTTCTCCAACGTCGACAAGCCCTACTGCACCGAGAGCTCGGACCTCGCCTGCGGCGGCGACGCCCACTTCTACGCTCCGGAGAAGGCGATCGATCTGACCAGGAACGACATCAGCGAGCCCAACTACCACAGCGTCGGCCGCGCCTGGTACGCGCGGCCGGTGCCGCTCTGGGACGCGGCCACCGGCGGGGTGACC
>LAPY01000576.1:122430-140765 GCA_000970635.1 Eragrostis tef
GAGGCCGCCGCCGCCACTGTTGGTGGGAGTGACCGACGGGTAGTAGCTGAGGAAGAAAGCCATCCCGTCGCCCCGGGGCAGGCCGTCGCTCTCGTCCTTGATCTGGAAGGAGAAGTCGGTGTTGAAGCTTGCCAGCTCCCTGGTGGCGGGATCCCAGAGCGGCACCGGGTGCGCGAACGACATTCGGCCTACGCTGCCGCAGGAGTCCGTTGTGAGCTGGATCGCATGATGATTTTCCCAGTACGCGTCGTCGCTGAAGTTGAGCTCTGATGGCCACCATAATATCAGCTCCTATGGTCGTCGTCGTAAAAGTCAAAAGAGAGTGAGACTCCTAGGGTTGCATGGATGGACAAGATGGCCACCAAGGTGTAGTAGCAGTGGCGAAAATGGTGGAGAGCCGCCATTGCGGTTTGTGTGTTTGGGAGCATGGAACAATGCACACTACCAGCTGCTGGGAAGTAAGAGCGCGCCGGAGCGATGGATGCAGAGGTGGTCTTCCAGGTGGAGGACGGGGGATGAATGCGGTGCAGAGTACCCATTGGGGCGCATGCATATATCGACCCGAGGCAGGTGCCCCACAGCTGCAGAACTTGCCTACATGTAAATTGCAAAGCAAAAACAAGTGGCATCACGTCAAAAGTCCTCAGAAAAGAGAAAAAGAAAAGCAAGCTCGAGCTCCAAGCATGGCGTCCATGCCCCATGCAATGGCATTTCAACTCTGCTTCCACGTTGTTTCCTCCACTTGTGACCTTCTGTCACGAGAGTGCGCGTTCGGATTCGGACCATGCATGCTGTGCAGTCTAGCATGCCTTTGCGGCAGGAGAGGCAGAGTACGACTACGCGGGCACCTGCGTCGCGGGCCAGTTCGTGGACGTTGACGAGACGCGCGGGCTGTGTCCATGCGCTCCGAATCTCCAATCCCCAACGACGGAGATCACGGTATGATTCTTTGCCATTGTCCCCTGTCCCGAACCACACCAATACTTTTTTTTTGCGATTAACCACACCAATACTTGGGGCTGCGAGGAGCTGAGAAGGCCATGCGAACCTTCGGAGTGAGGACGCCATTACCGGCCCTAGTTCAGAGAGAGAGAGAGAGAGCACGTACGGCAACTGGACGCGTCTACTGCCGGGACAGCAGCCAACTATAGCTAACGTTAGCTTTATTCACGCGCCTTTTCATGAACATCCCCGCATGCGCCGGTGGCTCCATGGTGTTAGAGATAAATATGAGATGTACCTACAGTTAGAGATATGGCTCACGGTTGTTGTTGTTAGTATCTTTTGTTGTAATCTAGTTCTTGTCTTGTACTCTAAGTTAGCTACCAGATGAGCCATATCTCAACTGAATTGTAATCTTCACGCAAGGGGAGTTTCCTTGCTATATAAACATGCAACCGCCGGCACTAGGTGCTTACGGCGTTCCACCCAAAGCTTCCGCACCTCTGGTTTCTCACATGGTAATCAGAGCCTAAAACCCATCTACCAAAGCCTAAAAACCCATCTATCACCATGGCCAGTTCATCCTCCAATGTCAATCCACTCTACGCCAACGCCGTCACCGAGAAGCTCTCAAGGGTTAACCACTTCATGTGGAAAGCCCGGATCCTCGCCGCTCTGCGCGGCGCGCGGCTCGTCGGCCATGTCACTGGCAAGATCGCTGCTCCTGCTGAAGAGATAGAAAGCACGGACAAGGACGGCAAGAAGTCCACGACGCCGGCGTTCGACGAGTGGTATGCCGCGGACCAGCAGGTTCTCGGCCTGCTCATGTTCTCCCTATCAAGGGAGATCCTCGCCCAGGTCGCCTCCAAGGAAACGGCGGCAGCGGCATGGCGCGAGATTGAGGGTATGTTCACCTCTCAAACGAGAGCAAGAACTGTCAACAGCCGTCTCGCGCTTGCAACGACCCAGAAGGGGGCTATGACCATTGCAGAATACGTCGGCAAGATGAAGGCCCTTGGCGACGAGATGGCCGCCGCAGGCAGGCCACTTGAAGAAGAAGAGCTCGTCGAGTATATCCTCACCGGGCTTGACTACGACTACAACTCCATCGTCTCCTCCATCATCGCACGCACTGATCCCGTCGGCATTAGCGAGCTCTACTCCCAATTGCTTGCTTTTGAGACGCGGATGAATCTGCTGAGTGCGAATGGTGGAGGCTCATCGGCAAACGCCGCTGGTCGTGGTCGCGGTCGCCCGGTCCCGCACGCGATCAAGGACGAGGACGCAGTGACGGCGCGGGCAATCCTGCCAACACCGCGACTGGAAACCGCAACTACACCAGCTACAAGCGCGGTGGTCCGGGTGGCTCCGGCAACGCTGGGAACTACAGCGGCAACTCCACCGACAAACGCCCACTATGCCAAGTTTGCAAGAAGAAGGGCCACATTGCCGATAGGTGTTGGCACAGGTATGAAGAAGATTATGTGCCTGATGAACGCACTACTGCTGCTGCTACAGGGTCGTATGGCTATGATCCCTTCTGGTATGCTGACTCGGGATCGACGGATCACATCACAGCCGACCTCAACAAGCTAGTTGTGCGTGACAAGTACAACGGCAGTGATCAAGTCCATACAGAGAATGGTGCAGGTATGAAAATAAGTCATGTTGGCCAATCTACTATTCGTACCCCTTGTCATAATCTCCAATTGTGCAATGTTTTACACATTCTCAAAGCTGCAACGAATCTAGTGTCCGTTCATCGTCTTACTTTAGATAACAATTGCTTTGTTGAGCTACATCCTAACTTCTTTCTGATTAAGGATCAGGACACGAGGAGCACAATCCTTGAGGGACCATGTCGAGGGGGGCTATATCCACTTCCTTCTGCACCTTCACCAAGCTAGCTTTTGGAGTCAATAAGCCCTCACTTGATCGATGGCATATTCGGTTGGGTCATCCAGCTACCCCCATAGTTGAAAGAGTTGTTAGAGATTTCAATTTACCTTGTTTAGTTGAATCAAATAAAGACTCTATACGTGATGCTTGTCAACAAGCAAAGAGTCATCAATTACCTTATCCAAAGTAAACTAGTGTATCAAGTCATCCTCTTGAACTTGTTTTTTCTGATGTGTGGGGTCCAGCTCCAGATTCTGTTAGGCGCTACAAATATTATGTGAGCTTTATCGATGATTTTAGTAAATTCACTTGGAGTTATCTTATTAAATTTCGATCTGAGGTTTTCCAGAAATTTCATGAATTTCAAGCTCTTGTTGAAAGAATGTTTGATCGAAAAATCATTGCCATGCAAACTGATCGGAGGGGGGGGGGGAGAGTATGAAAAGCTTAACTCCTTTTTCTCCAACATTGGCATTTCCCATCATGTCTCTTGCCCTCATGCTCATCAACAAAATGGTTCAGCCGAGAGAAAGCATAGACATATAGTTGAGGTTGGTCTCTCACTTCTTGCGCATGCACACATGTCTCTCAAATTTTAGGATGAGGCTTTTCTCGCTGCTACCTATCTAATTAACCGCACTCCTAGTAAAGTCATTAATTTTATTAGTCCTCTTGAGAAATTGTTCAAGGTCAAGCCGAATTATTCTGGCTTGAGAATTTTCGGTTGTGCTTGTTGACCTTATCTTCGTTCTTTCAACAGTCGTAAACTTGAATTTCGTTCAAAGGAGTGCTTGTTCTTGGGTTATAGTAACATGCACAAAGGCTTTAAGTGCCTAGATGTATCTACTGGCCGGGTTTATATTTCAAGGGATGTTGTGTTTGACGAAAACATTTTTCCTTTTGCCAAACTGCGTCCCAATGCCGGTCCTCAATTACGAGAAAAAAAATTTGCTTCTACCTTCTTTATTCAACAGGGGCATGAATTGTTAGATGGTCACTTGACCAATGTTCAGGATACTAATAATTTTCATGAAGAAATTCAGCTTGTTTCAGACGCTATAGACATCCCTGGCTCCAGCGCGGGAAACTATACTGATCCGCCGGCGCAATCCGCTTCGGGATTGCCTCATTCGTCTGCTCCTGACGATCGGTCATCGCGCGCGCGCTCCTGGTGACGCGTGTCCGCCGACAGGACCACCTGCGCCTCCTCCACCGACCGCAACTGGTGCACCGGACCCACCTGCGTCCCAGTCGTCCCCGTGCACACCGGATTCCTCCACGCGGCCGTTCGTGACTCACGGACAACCTCGGACCGCGTCTGCACCGGCAAGTACACCTGCGCCCGATGCTGATCTGCTGCGGGATTCGGCTACAGGTGGATCAGGTGCTGGATCCTCTGCGGCTGCTCTCCCTGTTGCTCCACCTGAACCAGCTCCACCCGAACCACTGCTGATGCAGCGCTTCCAGCAGCTCCTGCTTCGCCAGTGCGACCGAGGAGGCATCAAGAAGGAGAAGGTATACACTGATGGAACCATTCGTTGGAGTGGTCTTGCATCTACTGTTGGTGAGCCTAGAAATATTAATGAAGGTCTTAATGATGCAAATTGGAAAAATGCCATGGATATTGAATATAATGCTTTGATGAAAAACAAAACTTGACATCTTGTTCCACCACAGCAGGGGAGAAATGTCATTGATTGCAAGTGGGTGTACAATATTAAAAGGAAGGCTGATGGCAGTCTTGACAGGTATAAAGCCAGGCTAGTAGCTAAAGGTTTTAAGCAAAGATATGGTATTGACTATGAAGATACTTTTAGTCCTGTTATTAAAGCTGCTACTCTTAGAATTATCTTTTCAATTGCTGTTTCAAGAGGTTGGCATCTTAGACAGCTTGATGTTCAAAATGCTTTTCTGCATGAAGTTTTAGAAGAAGAGGTATATATGAGGCAGCCTCCTGGATATGAAGATAAGAGTATGACTAACTATGTTTGCAAGTTAGATAAGGCATTATATGGTTTAAAGCAAGTTCTTCGTGCTTGGTATTCTCGCTTGAGTTCACAATTATGTGCCCTTGGTTTTAAATCATCTAAAGCTGATATGTCTCTGTTTTACTTTCACAAAGATCATGTTACTATGTTTGTACTGATTTATGTGGATGATATCATTGTTGCAAGTTCAAGTTCAGAGGCTACTGCAGGCTTGTTGAGAAATCTGAATGAGGAATTTGCACTGAAAGACTTAGGGGAGCTTCACTATTTCCTTGGCATTGAAGTGAACAAGGTACATAATGGAATTATCCTCGCTCAAGAAAAATATGCTTCAGATCTATTGAAAAAGATTGGTATGTCTGACCACAAGCCAGTTAATACTCCTATGTCGACTAGTGAGAAATTATCTGCTTGTGAAGGCACTTCTCTTGGTAATCTTGATGCTACTCAATATAGAAGTATAGTTGGTGCCTTGTAATATTTAACTCTCACTAGACCAGACATTTCCTTTGTTGTTAATAAAGTTTGTCAATTTCTACATGCTCCTACCACAGTTTATTGGGCAGCTGTTAAAAGGATAGTAAGATATCTGAAGCAATCTGTTCGTATTGGACTCAAGATGGAGAAATCTAAATCATTACTTGTCAGTGGTTTCTCTGATGCTGATTGGACAGGTTCCTTAGATGATAAAAGGTCCACTGGAGGTTTTGCCATTTTCTTGAGTTCTAATCTTGTGTCATGAAGTACTAGGAAACAGGCTACAGTTTCTAGATCAAGCACATAAGCTGAATATAAAGCAGTAGCTAATGCCACTGCTGAGATGATGTGGATACAAATTCTACTACGTGAGATCAACGTTTCATCACCTCCTATGGCCAAACTTTGGTGTGATAATATTGGAGCTAAATATCTTTCTGTCAATCTAGTTTTTCATGCTAGAATGAAGCATATTGAAGTAGATTATCACTTTGTAAGAGAACGGGTATCAAAGCGATTATTGGAAATTGATTTTGTTCCCTCTGGAGATCAAGTGGCAGATGGATTTACGAAAGCTCTTCCTGTTCGACAGTTAGAAAATTTTAAACACAATCTTAACCTAGCTCGGTTATGATTAAGGAGGCGTGTTAGAGATAAATATGAGATGTACCTACAGTTAGAGATATGGCTCACGGTTGTTGTTGTTAGTATCTTCTGTTGTAATCTAGTTCTTGTCTTGTACTCTAAGTTAGCTACCAGATGAGCCATATCTCAACTGAATTGTAATCTCCACGCAAAGAGAGTTTTCTTGCTATATAAACATGCAACCGTCGGCACTAGGTGCTTAAAACGTTCCACCCAAAGCTTCCGCACCTCTGATTTCTCACACATGGGACGGCCCCAGATGTTTCTCACACTGGGTGCAATGTGTGAGACGCTAGCTAGTAGCTACTTCAGCGAGACGCGTTGTGACTGTGGAAAGCTTGGAAACTAACGAGTAGAGTCGAATGAAGCAAGTCCACAACACATGGATGCAGTCGATCCAGGTGCCGTCGCGGTCGCAGTCGCAGGGAAGAGTGAAGCAACAATTACGCGACAATTTCGTGGCATTCACGATCGAAGTCGTGACGACCGGACGTCTGCCTGGACAGGGTCTTGGCTCTTGTCCTGAGGAGCGATCACCGGACTCACTCTAGCCATTAGAGGATGGTTGAAAAAAAAAATGCGGCACCACACTGACTTGAAGCGAACGACCAAGAAGACCTATCACAGTTTGCTTCAAATAAATAAAGATCTATCAGTCTTCAAATTGTCCAACGCGCAACTTCACAATAAAGTATCGTATAGCTGAGACCGTTGCGTTATTCCTGACATCCACATGTAGAACTTTCTTTCTCGAAGTTTTTTTTTTCAGGTTAATTTCGCTTCCGATCTCTTGCTCTTTCATTGCATTCGTTATTCTCTTATCCTTTTCCGGTAATGTTTTCCGATCTCTTGCTCTTTCATTAATTTTATTTTACATGGACTCTTCACGTATATATGTGTTATGCTTACCAAGTTGTATGGGAATCGAACGGCTGTTTTTATATTTTTAGTTCTTTGTTCTGTTATTTGTTAATAATAAAGTTTGCATGGACTTCCTAATTTAATACATACCTGTAAGTGATCATACAATCAACACTGTACACCATTTTCTTGTTGCATTAATAGATTGAATTTTGTGGTTGACATGTGGGATTAAGAGAAAACGTGGCTTTGTGAAACTACATCCCAAACTTATTGTGGCTCTCTGAAACAGATTCTAAACTTGGTGGGTTTTGTGACTTTAAAGCCAATGTTTTTAGTCGATTTGTGAAATTAACTCAAAAAAAAAAGAGAGAAGAAAGTGAAGCATTTTGCTACACAGGCAGGCGTTACAGGGAAGCGGATCAGTGCTAATCCCGTTGGTTTTAAGTGCAACTGAACACACTGTGTTCATCCTGGATCACGGAGCGAGGCCGGCGAAGACCAAGGTGGTGCTGGGCACGGCCCGGTACATCGACCTGGAGCTCGTCAACACGTGCCGCCTCAGCGCCGAGTCTCCGACGTGTACAGCTTCGGCGTCGTGCTCCCGGAGCTCGATCGTCACCGTGAGGTGGCCTGTGGAGGAGCCTGTATAGCAGGAACGCCGTTACCGAGGCGGTCGAACAAAGGCTGATCCGATGGGCAGATCAGGCGGCGATCGAGCTGGAAGACGAACCAGAGGAGCGGCGGCTCTAGCCATTAGAGGATGGTTGAAAAAAAAAATGCGGCACCACACTGACTTGAAGCGAACGACCAAGAAGACCTATCACAGTTTGCTTCAAATAAATAAAGATCTATCAGTCTTCAAATTGTCCAACGCGCAACTTCACAATAAAGTATCGTATAGCTGAGACCGTTGCGTTATTCCTGACATCCACATGTAGAACTTTCTTTCTCGAAGTTTTTTTTTTCAGGTTAATTTCGCTTCCGATCTCTTGCTCTTTCATTGCATTCGTTATTCTCTTATCCTTTTCCGGTAATGTTTTCCGATCTCTTGCTCTTTCATTAATTTTATTTTACATGGACTCTTCACGTATATATGTGTTATGCTTACCAAGTTGTATGGGAATCGAACGGCTGTTTTTATATTTTTAGTTCTTTGTTCTGTTATTTGTTAATAATAAAGTTTGCATGGACTTCCTAATTTAATACATACCTGTAAGTGATCATACAATCAACACTGTACACCATTTTCTTGTTGCATTAATAGATTGAATTTTGTGGTTGACATGTGGGATTAAGAGAAAACGTGGCTTTGTGAAACTACATCCCAAACTTATTGTGGCTCTCTGAAACAGATTCTAAACTTGGTGGGTTTTGTGACTTTAAAGCCAATGTTTTTAGTCGATTTGTGAAATTAACTCAAAAAAAAAAGAGAGAAGAAAGTGAAGCATTTTGCTACACAGGCAGGCGTTACAGGGAAGCGGATCAGTGCTAATCCCGTTGGTTTTAAGTGCAACTGAACACACTGTGTTCATCCTGGATCACGGAGCGAGGCCGGCGAAGACCAAGGTGGTGCTGGGCACGGCCCGGTACATCGACCTGGAGCTCGTCAACACGTGCCGCCTCAGCGCCGAGTCTCCGACGTGTACAGCTTCGGCGTCGTGCTCCCGGAGCTCGATCGTCACCGTGAGGTGGCCTGTGGAGGAGCCTGTATAGCAGGAACGCCGTTACCGAGGCGGTCGAACAAAGGCTGATCCGATGGGCAGATCAGGCGGCGATCGAGCTGGAAGACGAACCAGAGGAGCGGCGGCAGATGGATTGGACCGCGCGAAGGTCGTGGGGCTCTCACTCTGGTGTGCCGCACCCCCAGACCGCGGTGACCGGCCGTCCATTCGTGCAGGCCATGCACGTGCTGCGGCGCTCCACCAGCGCCAGATGTATGGCGCCGGGCCGTTTTTCCTCGCCATGGGATCAGGAGACGGTTGCAGCGACTGCCAATGATCCGGAGTAACAGAATTCGACCTATTGCCAATATAGTGCCACCGTCGAAGTAACATTCATTGTCGAACGTTCAAAAATCATTCTTTGCAGAACAGTAGCAGAATCAGATGGCAAACATTGCGGCAAACCTTGTGCCCAGTTTGGATGCTACGGAAATGGAGACAGCGCTACAGACTTACTTATCTTAAAAATGCTTATGAGATGTGAATATATGTACTGTATGATATATATGAGCACGGAACTAGCGACTTATAATGAATGTTTAACTGATCCTTTGTGCAATCCATATGGTTATCATTTCTCCTTCTTATGGCATCAATGTAATCCTTGACTAAAAATAACAAAAAAGGAGGACGACATGGCTTGAATTTGTGATTGATGCAATCACAGAGAAACTACCATGATCTATTTCAAATTTAGGTAGTTTCTGTTATTATGAATTTGTTTTAATCCTTGTTTTTCACGAATCTGTGCATGTCAGTTAGATATAATAAAGCCAATGTCATAATAAATTTCTGTGAACTTAGTTTGAGCACCTAAGGCATTTGATAGTCAACCAATATTGTTCATCCAATTTAGGCCCTAAAACAATAATCATTACATTGTGTCGCATTGTCTCGGCAACAACATTTGTATGAATGAATTCATTTCCTCTAGGAACCTCTCTTTCACCAATCAGGTCATCCTGGCTATCGAAGATACCCAGACATAGCTCCTGATTCTATTGCCAAATGTATCTCGGAGGATCAGGATTCAATCAGTAAGAACCAGCAACTAAGCTGTTTGTTTCTTGAGATTACAGCTAAGCTGTTACATGTACTGTCATGTAGAAACGGCACTGGATGAAGTAAAATGGAGAGAAGACAATAACATGTGTATGGTGGTGTCACCTAGTGAGGTAGCTATATCTGACCTCCTGTCCACTACGATCAACAGATTCCAGCCGGCCGTGTACAATGTCAGAACGGGACGGTGTCCAGCGGATACCTCGAAGCTAATTTAAGTGAAGAGACAGACTGGCATGTTGTACAAACATTGAAGCGGTCTTCCTTAAAAGAACTGACCTACTTACCCAGTATGGCTGTAGTGTACAATGACTCTGGGTCCAGGTCCATTAACAGGTAAACGACTTGATGGCTCATGAGGTTGGTCCATAGAAGCTTGCAACGGGACATGCGTTAATTCTTGTACAGCAGTCCATCTGTTCAGCCCCAACAATACGTGCTAGCTTCTCTTCAAGGGAGATCGCAATTCGCAAGAACCGTGGAAAAAGCTGGAAACCATGGTGGCAGTAAGATCTCCCTACCTTTTGATATTTATGCCATCCTTTTGGCTCTGCTACTCGCTTCTAGCGACCCTCCATTTACCTTACGGAAATTCACTTTCCTTCAACTTCGACTTATCCCAACCCAATGGCTACAATGCTGCAAACTTCAGTTTCCAGGGAGACGCTTACCTCCACCCCCAGGCAATCGAGCTGACAAGCAACAAGAACAGCGTGGGCCGGGTGTCATATCCAATTCTGGTGACCATCTGGGACGACATCACCGGGGAGCTTGCAAGTTTCACTTCCACATTCTCTTTTCAAATTAAAGGATTCCTTGGTGGCGGGATGGCTTTCTTCCTTGACCACTACCCGTCGAGCATTCCAAGCATGAGCTTCGGTGGTGGCCTCGGCCTTATGAGCATGGACGCCAGCAAAACTGGTCAGATAGTGGCAATCGAATTCGACACGTCCCTGGACCCAGATTTTGACACCAGTGATAACCACATGGGTATCGACATAGGCACCCTCGTCTCCAAGGTGTACACAAACACCACGGTTCGTGACAACACCCTAACGTCCGGCCTGGTGATGACGTGCAATATTAGCTATGACAACAGCACCCAGAGTTTCTCTGCTGATCTCCTGATTGGTGGCACGAGCTACCAAGTGGAGACAATTGCCGACTCGCGTCAACAATTGCCAAGCCTGGTGGCCATCGGCTTCTCAGCAGCTAATGGCATGGGTGAGGACCAACACAGAATACTGTCCTGGTCGTTCAACTCCACCTTGGATGGCAGTCGGCATGCACCTGCACCTGCACCTGCACCTCATGGACGTCGACATCAGCAGTCAAAATCTAAGTCCAAGCATCCAAAATTTATAATTGAAGAAATAGTTGGAGTAGCATTAGGTCTTATCAATTTAATTGCTTGCTTGACATGTACAGCGCTTCTAGTACTCCGTCTATGCAGACTGAAGATGAAGAAATATTATGAAACTCCCGCTCATGTCCCAAGACGTTTCAGTTATCGTCAGCTGGCCAATGCGACCAACAATTTTGCAGAGGAAAGTAAGCTAGGTGAAGGCGGTTATGCCATTGTTTACAAGGGAGAACTGAGGAATTCGAGGAGATCAGTGGCGGTTAAAAAGTTCAAACCAGGAACATGTTCTTCTCTTGGGAGGAGGGCATTCGAGGATGAAATCAAGGTTATCAGTCAAGTCAGACACCGCAATCTTGTTGAGCTAGTAGGCTGGTGCAATGATGGAAAGACACATCGTTTGCTGCTCATTTACGAGCTTGTATCAGAAGGTAGCCTCAGCGAACATTTGCATGGGGGTAGAAGTTGGTTATCATGGCCCACAAGGTACATATACTCCCTTAGTTCTCAAATAGATGTAACTTTACAATCTATGAGCTGAGACCTTACATATTTTGAATATAAATTCGTATCATCAGTGATTTTTCCTTTTCAACATAATATTTTCATAGAAGCTTCAACGTGCTGCTGTATAAATAAGAAAATGATTAAATTATGTTCTTTTGATTACTGATGTTGGTTTAATTGGTTGCTATATTGATTGTTGCCTAGGTACAAAATCATCCTTCAACTAGGTTGTGCACTACGCTATCTGCATGCAGAATGCAAGGAATGCATCATACACGGTGATATCAAACCGTGCAACATATTGCTCGACTCACAGTATGTTGCCATGTTAGCTGACTTTGGGTTGGCAAGGTTAGTAAACCATGAAAACCAGTTACAAACGACAAGCAATGTAGCCGGGACCATCGGGTACGTTGACCCCGAGTTCGTCTGCACAGGGAAGAGGAGGAAAGAATCAGATGTTTATAGCTTCGGCATTGTTTTGCTGGAGATTGCCTCTGGCCGGCATCCAGGTTGCATAAATCATGATACCACCATGGTCACCCCCATTGCTAAAGTGGGTATGGGGCTTCTACGACAGGAATGCAATCCTGGAAGCAGCAGATGCAACGCTCAGAGATGAGTCCAACGAGGAAGACCGAAACCAGATGCAACAAGTGCTTCTCGTTGGGCTCTGGTGCGCGCACCCCGACCCAAGCCAGCGGCCCTCCATTGAAGAGGCCGTGACAACTCTGAAAGGGAGGGGTCATATTGTGGAGATCACTCATCTGCCTCTACACACAGCCATACCTCGGCCATTAAGTCTTACAACTATTAAGATTGTCAGTGGGAGTTCTGACGGCGGCCTCTCATCAAATGCCGGCCGAGCTGATGAAAATTCCTATGATATAACTAGTTTATGTTAATGCAGGTGGAGTACAGATTTACTCTGCATGGCACAATATGTTGTTCAGTTAGTGGATCAACCATAATTGGTACACATCTATGTCTATTGAACATTACAGATTCTGTCAAAAGAATTTGATTCTTATTTTCATTTTTATTTACTATATACATCCAGTTATCTCGTTCCGCGGCATATCATCAAGCTTTTAATGTAATGTAACCTCCTCCTTTTATAGGTGTTTAAAGGATGTGCTACGAAGTGATTCTCTACGAGACACAAACTTTAACGTCTACATTTCTACAGCCATCAATAACGTTCTTGTTGTCATATTCCATTTCACCATGTGTGTTCTCGTATGATTAAGCTCGAATGGGCACACCAACCAATTGATAAATTCAATATAAAGTTCTAAACCACAATTTGTATCGATAATGTTTGTTCCAGTATTCTAGCAACTAGGATTGCATCTACATATGTGTTCTTGTGGCCACAGCCCAATGACGTCGCAGTATGGAAATCGCAAAATAGGCAAACAATGTCGGACAAATTTGCAACTAACTGAGCGGGCATACCGTACTGTTGTCATCGGAGATTGGGATTGCTCGAAGCAGGATTGGACGGCTAATGGTTGCGGCGGTGCGGCTGTGCGCGCATGTTCTCCAGATCCACGATACTGTCGCAGCAATAATCGATGGCGTGAGGTGAGGAAGCAACTGAAGCGCTAACGGGTGGACATCAAAGGGTTCTATGGAACAAGCAAGCAACAGGGTGGCTTACAGGAGAGTACCTTGGAGCGGGATGAAGGGATGCCAGAGCAACCTTGACCGTCGTCGGCCGGCGGCGGCGTCGCGTGGTGTCCTTCGTCTTCGGCCGGCGACGTCGCTCGTTCATGACTATGGGCCAAATAAGCCTTTCCTATGGCCCCACTAGCCCACGTTGGAGAAAAGGCCCAGTAACTACAGACCGCTGGAATTTCAACCAAAAACCGCCATGAAACAAACCCACACTAGACGGCCCAGCTTTCTTCATGAATGTCGCCTGGTCCCCGCTGCAGAGATAGCTTGATTTCTTGATCCATCTGAACCGTATCGACGAAACAAGGGGCCTGATCGCCCATCCCGCTGGTTTCGAGTGCCACTGAACTCCCTCCCTTCTTGTCTGCTTCTGTTTGATCCCTTTTCTGCACAAATCCCTGATGGATTCTCCCTGCCATGACAAATTGGCAGCACGAGCGCCCTCTCTGCGAATATTCTGCAGGATGGCGCCCTCACTGCCAGACGAGATCCATTTTGCTGCAACTGTGCGTTCAGTCTACAGTCGTCGTGCGGAGCGGCGGCGCGTTCTTCTCCTCGCCTGGCGCAAGGTACGCCCCCTTGCGCTCGTCTGGTACCTTCCGTGGGTACCTGCATTCCCTTCCCCGCCTATGTTTGCGGTTAAATCTTCTCTGACCCACTCATTCGTGGGGTGTACGCCGGAGTTGAGAGATTCGTGAAATTTATTGCTGGGATGTGATTTTGCTGGCCCGCTTCGAGTTCGTGAAATTTATTGCGCGATTGACTGATTGGGGGCGGCGAAAGTGGTAAAGATTTGATATTTTAGTGCGACGCGTTGGAATCTTGTCAAGATTTGATCTGTTAGCGTGTGGGACGCGTCCGGTTTTGGAAGACCTGGTCTGAGGATTTGGGTAGATTTTGGCACAGGGAATAATATGATATTTGAACTTCTAATTTTGTGTCATTAGCAAACCTTTATTAGCTGCAAATAATTGAGGGTTCGATCATCACTATGAAATTTCCAATTTGTTGCTTATTTCCGGAGTTCAGTTGGCAGTAGTAGAATCAGTAAGTGCCCTTTCTCTTGTATAGTTGTTTTAACTTTTTTTTTTTGAGTTTTCATTGTCCATTATGTCACCTTTGCTATGATCGTTACTGATTAAAGCCAAGTACTAATGTCAGTCTGTTGCCCATGATATTACTTTTGTAAATTGTTCAGTAACTACTGAAGCGCGCGATGGAAATTCTTATCTACGTCTCTCTTGCTGTGCTGCTTGTACTGGGAATCGTCTTTGTTGTCCCAAAGTCCAACCACAAAGGTAAAGTTTGCCACACCTGCAACATTAAGTGATGTCAGTATGAAACCAGTAACGCTAAGTAATGCTTGTATTTCAGGTAAAGTCGTACATTCAGGAGGCACTGGAAAGGTGAAGTTCCTCTTCCATCATCGAATAGTGTTGTTTATGTAAATGCATGCTCTACTTCGGCTATCGAACAATTTTGTTTTCCATGCATTTGGACCACTTTACGAGTCTAAAGAATAAACAGTTATACGCTTTATGTTTGCTGATTTAAAGGCAGGATTAGTAGTATTGGTTTCGGGAAAACCAAAGTGCACATCATTTTCACTCTTTGCTTTCTGGTATTTCACATTCAGATGTCTAGGACCTACACAAAGAACGAGGTATCGGCTCACAACACAAGGAAGGATTGTTGGATCATAATCAAGGATAAGGTTGGGAAAGATGATGAATTTAATTGGCAAATCTCATTCAGCTTTACTTTCCATTTTTAAATTCAAAAAGTTCAGACCTTGTGACTTTCGGTGCACTGATTTTGCGGTTATTAAGGTCTATGATATTACTTCATACGTGGAGGAGCACCCAGGTGGTGATGCCATCTTAAACAATGCTGGAGATGATTCGACAGAGGGATTTTTCGGGTTTGTAACTTCGTATATTTGATACCTGTTGCATCATGTTATTATAGTTCACAGGACTTGCTTTTCTAAAATATGTTGTTCATACGTTTCTCATGTAAAGTGAAACTACAGACCTGTTAATTTGCTCATTCTTTTCTAGGCGATCTTTATGGTACATAGTAATTTCTTTATTACTGATAGATTGAACTTACTTCGTATAATCTTTGCTTTACTTGTTGTGTTTTATTTAATAGAGCAATTTAATGAAGATTTATCAATTATATGTTTCTTTTTTCTGTTTCACTAAAGAATATGTGATATGTAATTTGTGATTGCGCATCTTTCATTGTTGTTGCAAATTTATTTCCTGTATTGGAGTATCAATGTTCCATGCATTATTCCTATCGCTGCAGCTGTGTGTGCTCAGGAATGTGAAGGACTGAAAACATTGTAGATCGGTATCCATGTCTTCAATGGACATAAAAATATTGCTATGGAAAGAATATATTAAACATTTACATGGTTACATTCACAAACTATATACAACAAAGTTGAGATGATAAGACTCTCAGATCAGTAGAAATCTAAAGCAACAACTTTGATGCCGATTTGTCATCCTGTCCTTGTCAAGGAGAAACTCATGTCATCATGTGATTTGTTATTGCTTTTCTCCACAAATCAGATTTCAGAACTGTTCTGACTCTATTTTTTATGGCTAAAATGGTTGATATACTTTTACACGTTTTCTGCTCTGTTTTTTATGGCTAAAACAAATATTATTCTTATACGCGTTTTCAGCCCGCAACATGGCACTAGAGTCTTTGACATCATCGAGGATTTCTGCATTGGCAAATTGAAGGATTGATGATAAAGAGGAGATGCTACAGAAGCTCCAAAGTCCAAATGTGAACCCATGCGCTCCACCACAATTCGTTGATCATGACAGGAAGGGTAACCATTACCCTGTCGTGATGAGGACTGTTCTCAGCTCTGTGGTTCAGATTCCATATCTGACCTGATGCTTTTACTAGTAATAGTGTTTGAAACATGGACCATCTACATGTTCCGGGTTTTGTTAACTTAATCGCTTCGAGAAGATATGTTTTCGTAAATTTGTTGAACTTTCTCAGACCAGACAACGAACTATGCCAACTTCCATATACTGTGACAATGAAAGGCATTTCCTCAGTCCAATTATCCCCTAGTCGTGTCTGAAGATAGCACAGCAGTTGGGCTGAAGGAAACACGTTTAAAATTCTGACGAGCTCATACTTTTTTTTTTCTTTGAGAAACAGGTGGGGTGCCCCCCAGGTTATAATATAGTACTATAAAAAGGAGAAGTACAAAGTACAAAGGGTGAATGATAGATTGAACTTACTTCGTATAATCTTTGCTTTACTTGTTGTGTTTTATTTAATAGAGCAATTTAATGAAGATTTATCAATTATATGTTTCTTTTTTCTGTTTCACTAAAGAATATGTGATATGTAATTTGTGATTGCGCATCTTTCATTGTTGTTGCAAATTTATTTCCTGTATTGGAGTATCAATGTTCCATGCATTATTCCTATCGCTGCAGCTGTGTGTGCTCAGGAATGTGAAGGACTGAAAACATTGTAGATCGGTATCCATGTCTTCAATGGACATAAAAATATTGCTATGGAAAGAATATATTAAACATTTACATGGTTACATTCACAAACTATATACAACAAAGTTGAGATGATAAGACTCTCAGATCAGTAGAAATCTAAAGCAACAACTTTGATGCCGATTTGTCATCCTGTCCTTGTCAAGGAGAAACTCATGTCATCATGTGATTTGTTATTGCTTTTCTCCACAAATCAGATTTCAGAACTGTTCTGACTCTATTTTTTATGGCTAAAATGGTTGATATACTTTTACACGTTTTCTGCTCTGTTTTTTATGGCTAAAACAAATATTATTCTTATACGCGTTTTCAGCCCGCAACATGGCACTAGAGTCTTTGACATCATCGAGGATTTCTGCATTGGCAAATTGAAGGATTGATGATAAAGAGGAGATGCTACAGAAGCTCCAAAGTCCAAATGTGAACCCATGCGCTCCACCACAATTCGTTGATCATGACAGGAAGGGTAACCATTACCCTGTCGTGATGAGGACTGTTCTCAGCTCTGTGGTTCAGATTCCATATCTGACCTGATGCTTTTACTAGTAATAGTGTTTGAAACATGGACCATCTACATGTTCCGGGTTTTGTTAACTTAATCGCTTCGAGAAGATATGTTTTCGTAAATTTGTTGAACTTTCTCAGACCAGACAACGAACTATGCCAACTTCCATATACTGTGACAATGAAAGGCATTTCCTCAGTCCAATTATCCCCTAGTCGTGTCTGAAGATAGCACAGCAGTTGGGCTGAAGGAAACACGTTTAAAATTCTGACGAGCTCATACTTTTTTTTTTCTTTGAGAAACAGGTGGGGTGCCCCCCAGGTTATAATATAGTACTATAAAAAGGAGAAGTACAAAGTACAAAGGGTGAAAAGTAGAAAAGAAGGAAAATGAAATCTAAGTAATAAATTCGATGCATGATTTTAATTCTGGGGAGTACATTCTTCGAGCCTGATGTAACAGCAGGCTAAATTCTCTCAGAAACTTTCCTTTGCAATTTCCAACCCCCAGGTCAATGTTTTTGAGCAACTAATCATTCCTTCTTGCCCAGATGAACAATGCTATTACAACAAGGATCCATGCAGAATGGGATTTTTAACGCCTTCATGAATAATTTGAAAACCAGTTGATTCCCAAAATTTCATTGCGAAGCTGGAGAGCAGAAATATATGCTGTGGTGTTTCTTCATTTTGTCTAATGCATAATCAACTCCATGTTCTTCCTTATATATTCTTCAGTACACTGGATGTACTGAAGAATAATGCTGGGATCCACAAATATGGGTTTCTTTTGATATGAACTTCCTGCGTTGTATCCTCTCTAACTGAATAAACTGATGATTATAGGTATCCAGTGACAGGGGCAGTTGAGAGGGACTCGGCAATTTCTCTAACTGCATGACCCTTTTATTAATCATGATGAGCTCATACTTCATTCCTTTTTCTGACGAGGTCGTCTTTCTTTTGTTAATGATTAATCATGATGGCATTGGTGATCGTTTGGTCCGGTTTATCTGGGAGTTTGTACACCAAAACCAAACTTGATGACTGCTGAAGACACATATTTGATTACTGCTCAAGACAAATCACAGGAGCTTATTTTTCTTGACGTAGTAATCGTATAACTTCGTATAAT
>LAPY01000576.1:142800-164646 GCA_000970635.1 Eragrostis tef
AAAAAACGGGAAGGAGGCGGCGTAGTTGGAGTCGGAGGTCGCCGGAGACACGCCCCAGTTCGCCGATGACGGCGCGGAGAACGGGCTGCGCTCCGGCGCCAGGCACTCGCTCGCCGGCGTCGACGAGAAGCAGAACATCGAGGAGGCGCCCGCGGCCGCGGCGAGGCCCTCTGTTTTCACCGTCAGCGTCGCGCTCAGGCTCTGCAGGAGGCTGTGCGCGTCCGGGTTGTGCGACGGCAGCTGCTGCTTGACCTGGTCTGCCGCCACCGCCTTCTGCACGCAGGTGTGGGAGCCGAGGTAGACGACGTCGATGAGCGCCGGGTCCTCGTCGGTGCGCTGCATCTGCTTCGTCGCCGGGCATCCCTTGGAGTACTTGTGCGTGCACCGGTAGTAGCCCCTGCAAAAATTTCACCATTCAGATCAGGCTCAGGACATGACCACTAGCTCCTAAGCTATAACAAAGGGGGGAAACTGAATTTGATTGTGATTTCAGAGAAAGATTAGCCCAAACTAGAATCCTATATGGAAATTTGCTTCCATCCTAGTATGAGAAACTGCAGCATCGTACTGTTCCCACATGACAAGTGGATGTCAGGCATTTGGGTACAGAGCAGAGGCCGCAACTTTCTCCAGAGAGACATGACAACCGCAACATCCAAACCCAAACAGTAAAAGCAAATGATTTCGATTCTAATCACGAAATAGCACGTGCAGATTGGGTTGCCAAAAAACAAAAACAAAAAAGGCAATCTTTTTGTTGAGATGGGACAAGTGCCCACCTTGGGTGCTTGGCTCCAAGAATCTCCTTCTGGCCGTACTTCCTCCAGCTGTGGCCGTCGTCCACCGGCGTCTCGCCGCCGGCACCCGAGCTCACCCTCACCTGATTCTTCTTCTCCGTCACCTTCCTGGGAAAAACCCATACGATTCAGTTAGTACTTGACAATACAAGAACCGAAACAATTCCCTGACAGTATTGAGATTGTTCAACAAGTACTCACCTCTTCTTGGTGGTCTTGAACGGCACGTCGACAACGTCGCTGAGGGGGCTGGGCGTCGCCGAAGCGAGGCCGGCGTCGGCCGCAGACCGCTTCCGGCCAACGTCGAAGGAGGTGATGATGCCGATGGACCGCTCGGTGAGGCAGGTGATCTGCGAGGTCAGGTGCTTGCAGAGGTCGTTTGAGCCGCCCAGGTGCGTCTCCAGCTGCATCACCAGGTCCTTGATGTGGCTCAGCTCCGTCACCACCAGCTGGCTGCCTCCATTGCCTTCAAGGCTGTCCATCTTTCTCTCTCTCTCTCTCTCGCCGAGCTAATTGTAATAGTGTTGCAAAATTTGAGGCAGGAACGTGTTTGTTGCTTGAGAGGAAGATATGTTTGTGCTCCGTGAGCTGGAGGGATCAAATGGGGAGTTAGGATGATGTGGTGAGGTAGTGAGGCGAAGGGGAGTTGGCGAGCTACCCTTATATAGGCAAGGAAGCGAGGGGAACCAACCGCGTTCCGGTAGTGAGGTGGAAGGAGAGATTTTGACCGGTGAGATTAGACACGGATCAGTGCCATGGGATGGTCCTGACACGAGCTTCTTGGACGCTTCGTTTGGGAGCGCGCGCATGCTGCGTCATGGTAGCCCAACTGGGCTTTGTGGCAGTTGATGCTTGTAAGTTGTAACGATCAACATCAAAATGGGAACCCAGATTTAAAAGTGCGTCATGGGATCCCGGAAGTCGGAAACGAAATGTGGTTGATGCTATAGATAGCACTGTTGGTTTCATCGAAATATCAGATAACTTATAGGTTATAGTACATGTCACTTTTGATATGTTGATGCTTTGTTATGTTGCTTGAAAATAGTTTGCGACTCTGCCTAGGAGTATGCTGTTGAGGCTAGTTTTACAATTTTTTGGGGATAAAGAAACCACACTCGTAGGCATATGGCCTTGCTTGAGAAGCTGAGTATTCATGGGATTCAATCGGAAATTGAACTATTTCCGAGTGTTGAATTGTTCCGTTTCATATGGCACCCATTTGTGAACCTAGGTGCTTTTTTTAGATTATAGTTGTACTTTTGTCATGTTATTATTAATAAAATTATGGTATTATACGAAGACGTTTGGGCGGTACACATGCCCACTGACAATACCCTATCCAATAATGTTTCAGTCCTTCAGGGCACTTCTGACGAAAACTTTGCTAGAAATTCTCAACGGAAGTCTATGCTGCTCTGATCTTAGTTTTCTTGCCTTGGTCATATTGGGAATAAAGAAAACTTTGCTACTATTGTTCCAAACACGTCGCTTTCCCGTGTGTCTGGTATGTGCTTTGTTTGGTACTCTCTGCGCCACTCTTTTTTAGGTTTGTATGGTTCTTTGTTTTTAGTGTAAGACCATAAAGCTACTCGTTTTCACTCTGTTTCACACATCAAAAGGCCAGCCGCAGTTGTCCCAAGTTTTTTCTCTATAATCTACGTGTCAAATTTCTCTTTCTGCAACATATTCAGAAATGTTCAGAAGTAGGAGTAGAGCCAACGAAGGATTATCATCTGTAGTTTCATAGAACCAAACAAATGGCAGATGAAGGTCGTATTGAATGTTGTTTATTTCTTGATGACACTTCTTGCAACATAGTAAGCTTTTCCATTAAAAAAAGAAAGAAAACAGCATCCCCCAAAACTAACGCTATTGGAATCAGTTAGACTAATCTAGCATTTTTAAAGGCCAGTTGATCACGTTGCTGACCCATTCGATCCTGGCCCCTTCGCACGCCTCAACAGGAACCATACTATTAGCAGTTGTTCGTACCGCTAAAGTACCAAGGGGAAGGTATTCAAATTTTCTTTTAGAGGAATCTGCGGAAAGGCATAAATTTATTACAAAATAGTAACCACTAGCTGAAGATGTAATAACATACAAAAACTCGCTGTCGTCTAGTTACACGTACGTTGCACCTACGTACATAGGTATATGTGTGCATTGCCTTGTTTTTAATTTGTAGAATCACATTGATGCGCAGCCATGTTGTTGATACAATCATGTGCTCCCAGTATTCTAGTCAGCCGTTACCCAGCAGATTTCAAGTCCAGTCTGTTGAGTTTTCTAGTCTTGGACTGAGTCTCGGCATACTACTATTAATTCGGCAGCGTATTGCTGCTGATACTTTGCGACATCATGAACAGAAAGTGCCAACTTGTTTTGCCATCACATGTCCATCCGCCTTACGACGTTGCAGAATTTTAGCGTCGCGTGCTTGATAGAAAAGCTTATCTCCAGTGGCGAATCGAGGAGGAGGATGAAGTCAGAGCTCGTGCTCCCATTGGCGAAGCAACGTGGAAGCTGACTGAGTTTGTGGCGGAATCTTCAGGCCCCATTACGCGTTGCGGAGACAAGGTGACCTCATCGGCCTTGCGTCGGAGAGAGAGCATCAGTAACTTTTGTGGCCATGCTTTCATTCTCCACTTTTCTGTCTACCTAGTGTGCATGTTGCTCTAGAGATCCATGCAAAAGATTTACAACACATGATTAGGTACGTTCACACCTCGATCCTGCTTACACCTTGTTAGTAATTCGAGTTCAAGGTATTTTAATAAATTAAAAAGTGAAACAATCATATTCGCTCTAGGAGAAATAGTTAACCGTGTCAACGACTTTAATATTGCATAAATTATGTTATGTGCATGGTTCTACATCAACAAAAGGATACTTGAAGTGAGTAGATTCTTGAACACACTACACAACCTCATGAGGAGCAGAGAATCAGGAGGGACGCTGTAGCAGGGATGGTAAGGTTAAGAATAGGATGCGCTCAAGAAAAAATACATGCGGCCTACAACACCATCAAAACCTGGGCAAGACATTTATAAAACTAAAGCTGAATCTATAATACTCCCTTTGTTCCAAAATACTTGACGCTTTTGACATTCAGACATTACGTTTGACCGCTTGTCTTATTTAAATTTTTTACGCAAATGTTATTTATTTTTTTATAACTTGTTTAAACATTTGAGTTACTTCAACCATGACATGTTTGTTTTGTTATTTGCACAAAAAATTTAAATAAGACAAGTAGTCAAAGTTGATGTCTGAAAATCAAAAGCGTCAACTATTTTGGAACAGAGGGAGTATATGCGAGGCCCCGGACATGATGACATGGACAACGTGCTGGGTGGGTGGTGTAACTAGGAGGAGGAGTAGTAGTACCAATCAGACAAGCTAACCGACAAAAGCTTGTTCGTTTTTTTCTCATTGCTGAGTTCCATCAACGCGTCTTTCTGACGAGTTAAGGACTACTTTTTCTGGGGCACACGTATGCTTTGTTGTCTTATAGCCATAATTTTATTATGAGCACACATGATCAGAAGCAGCGCAAGACATGTAACAATTCCAACAAAAAATTAGGACCACAACATAACGAACCACTATATGTATATGTGGTATCTTATTAGCTGCAACAGTTTAATTGTGTGCGTAAGTTCCCGGGAGACCTTGATAGGACATGAATTCCAACGCCAACACCTCTCAAGTCTCAATATATTTATATATAAAATAAAAAGTTTTCAGAACACGACATGTCGACTTTTCAGCAGATCACCTATTTTATGCACCTGTACAAAAGCCCTGCCCATACAAGAGTAGAGTACATCCTGACCTGTTCTAGCATGACAATAAATTGAGAGGACGCGATCAATCACCAGACTATTCCAATCCATGCATATGTTGCACTCCCATGTAGGAGTACAGGAACGCAGGTTCATGCACCATCCTATGGGGACATCTCATTTATCCCATGGCTGATCCAAGTAAACCAAGTTGCCTGAGCAACTTGCATTGCTGTTGCTCGCAGGCCATTATATTGGCATTTTGTCAGTGACAAGCTGCTTGTATACAATGATGGACCGACACTGAGCGAGCTTACCAGGTTTGTGGCAAACCGGCCGGGCGGCTGGCCCCAGGTTTTGGGTCGTGGTTGTGGAGGCTGCTGGCGCCGGCAATTGCGCGCGGTACCGGCCTCCGTGTAGCACAGGCAGAGGCAACTAGGCCATATGCTTTTGTAAGTACTCCTAAATAATTTATATTAATTGGACTGTACCATTAGAAGTACGTACATATCCACTTCGGACTTTGTACAATCAAAAGCGTCAACTATTTTGGAACAGAGGGAGTATATGCGAGGCCCCGGACATGATGACATGGACAACGTGCTGGGTGGGTGGTGTAACTAGGAGGAGGAGTAGTAGTACCAATCAGACAAGCTAACCGACAAAAGCTTGTTCGTTTTTTTCTCATTGCTGAGTTCCATCAACGCGTCTTTCTGACGAGTTAAGGACTACTTTTTCTGGGGCACACGTATGCTTTGTTGTCTTATAGCCATAATTTTATTATGAGCACACATGATCAGAAGCAGCGCAAGACATGTAACAATTCCAACAAAAAATTAGGACCACAACATAACGAACCACTATATGTATATGTGGTATCTTATTAGCTGCAACAGTTTAATTGTGTGCGTAAGTTCCCGGGAGACCTTGATAGGACATGAATTCCAACGCCAACACCTCTCAAGTCTCAATATATTTATATATAAAATAAAAAGTTTTCAGAACACGACATGTCGACTTTTCAGCAGATCACCTATTTTATGCACCTGTACAAAAGCCCTGCCCATACAAGAGTAGAGTACATCCTGACCTGTTCTAGCATGACAATAAATTGAGAGGACGCGATCAATCACCAGACTATTCCAATCCATGCATATGTTGCACTCCCATGTAGGAGTACAGGAACGCAGGTTCATGCACCATCCTATGGGGACATCTCATTTATCCCATGGCTGATCCAAGTAAACCAAGTTGCCTGAGCAACTTGCATTGCTGTTGCTCGCAGGCCATTATATTGGCATTTTGTCAGTGACAAGCTGCTTGTATACAATGATGGACCGACACTGAGCGAGCTTACCAGGTTTGTGGCAAACCGGCCGGGCGGCTGGCCCCAGGTTTTGGGTCGTGGTTGTGGAGGCTGCTGGCGCCGGCAATTGCGCGCGGTACCGGCCTCCGTGTAGCACAGGCAGAGGCAACTAGGCCATATGCTTTTGTAAGTACTCCTAAATAATTTATATTAATTGGACTGTACCATTAGAAGTACGTACATATCCACTTCGGACTTTGTACAAGGTTTTAAATAGCGGGCTAGCTATAGCGGCCACTATAGTTGCTTTAGAGGGTCTGGCACTATAAACACTCATGTACAACTTAGCTATTTTAACCCACTACAACCTCTCTATAGCCCCATTTAGGTGTTTTAGAGGCAAGCTGCTATCAGTCCATAGCCCGCTATTTAAAACACTGATTGTATATTTCCAGTGTTGCATTCAGCCTTCCTGACTCTTATCACCATATTGTACAATGATATGAGGCTGGTGGCTGGAATTTGTCAGCTAGACACAAACAGAGTTGTTACTAGTTATTCTCATCAAACTTATCGGACCCAATGCAATCAATAATTTAGCTGACTTGCATTAATTGTTTAACAAATTGAGACCAATATGCATTCCTTTATTGCAATGGCTGTTGAATTGTCCAATGATCTAGAGAACTTGAATCAAACAACGATGCACATAATTGGTGCCATTGTTGTCGAGTTTGGTATGCAATTAATCCAATTAGGAATACAATCAATTGGACAAATAATCCAATTACAAATACAATTAATTGGACAAATAATCCCATTAATTTAATTGATAACGTTGATCTTTTCTAGCTTGAACCGAAAATAGGAATTAATTCTCGTGTACCTAAACTTTATTTAAGTAGGTGTAATTAGGTATTTAATTTCAACATGATAGGCAGTTGAGTATTTATTTCCTGATAATGAATTAAATACGACTATTGATATGAATATGTTGTTTAATTAATCCATTAATTCAACACAACAATATGAACTATCGAACTGTGTAAGTATACAAATGCTATTCAACACCCTACGTGTAGAAGAGTTGTTCTCACCTAGTATTTTTTTATTGAAGAATACAATCATGAATTACGGAACCGAGTGCACGACGATGCTAAAATATGTCAGTCGTATTTGACGTTTAGTCATCGTGTTCAGTAAAAAATCATGAAATTGTGTTCATTAATTTCAGTATTTACTGATGATTTGTTTAATAACTATTCTACACCCTAGAATAGCGCTACCGTGCAAGTATTGTGTTTCATGTAAAAATCATGAAATTTTGTAGAATAACTATTCTAAACCTTAGAATAGTGCTACCACGTAAGTATTGTATTTCTTGTTTTTGAATTAAATACCACTATTAAAAATAGAGCTTATAGGTTACAAGATTTTTAACATGATGCACAATAATGTTGTTGGATACAATGTATCCACCTCCTATCCATTTAATAGATTGAGACACCCCTGGCGATAACTACTGATAGAAACTGGATAAAATTGGCCAATTTGATTGTTTCCTTTACCTTATCAGTTCCTTATGTATTCGATCGATGAAAACGCATGAGCCAATTGATCTGACTTTCATTCTGTGCATGCGATCAGCTTGCTTTCCTTGTTTCAGCATGACGTGGGAGAAGCCCTAGAGTGTGACGTCACTGCCTGTATCTGACAAGATCTAGTAACAGGAGGGACTGAGGGACGGATATATAGGAGAGAGGAACATGTGCAGTCATCAGTACGTACATCCACTTTTTGTTTGTCGATCTCCTGCCTGCCGATCCATGCAAATTTCCTGGAATTGTACCCTATGCTATGAGATCAATTCCCTCATTAATTAGAAGTTAGAACAAAGAGAAGATTTTGTATATAATAAAGGAAGAAATGAGAAGCAAAAGTTCCTCCGCAAAATTATTGGGATGGTGAAAAGGTCTTTATTGCTCCTTCAAGATTAAGGTTAAGCATTCAACCAAAAGGCGAATGAACTAATTTAGGGGGTGTTCGTTTCATGAGGGTCTAAAATTTAGAGGGGTCGGGGCCTTATACTCTATGTACTATGCTTCAAAAGGGTCAACGGTATAAAATTTAAAACAATGCACATTGGCATTTAAAGAAACCAAACTAATAATCGTGAAATTCTTGCTAGTTTATGGTGCCAGATACAGCAGATGATGCATGACCTATGCTTGAAAGCTAGTACTACAGAAAAGGAGAGAACTGCTAGTTCATAACTGGCCAAATAATCTTTAGTTTAACCTTTTGGACCAGTGATGGTGGAAGGGGAAAGGAACAGAAGATGATGGAGATGAGAATGATTGTCGCATGTTTCGATAGTGACAAAGTTTCTAGAAGTGAAACTTCAAAGCGCGACTTGTGGTCAATGTGGTTAAGCGTGTATTAGGACCCCCACAATCTCTAATATCTAGTGTGGTTTCCACCGGCCAGAAATCGAAACCGAGGTACATGACTCGTTTTTTTGTGAGGTAAAGATACATGACCCCTTTCCAGTATGAACTATGACCATATTGAGTAATATATTCCCTTTTCTAAAAAAAAAAGGTATGAACTATGACCGTAGCCGGTGTTACATACTAGTCTTTTATAAAAGAAGGTAGGAGTAGTACATAGTTTGGATGGATCCTTATGTGTGTGCAAACCCTTTTTTTTTGCGATGGTAGTTTGGATGGAGTGTGCAAACTTTTCCCAGGATTTTCCAAGAATTCATACCCCACATGCATGGATGCAGATCAAGGGTATATTCCCCATGGTCCATGGATACAGGGAGAGCCGCAAGCGGCGAGAGGAGAGCTCCATGTCAGGAGCTGTGTGTGGCTAGCAGCAAACTCTCTACTAGTACTACTTTACAATCTCTATTACCTAAACTCCAAAAAAAAAACTACGCTAAACCGGGCCACTGACCATGAATGAAGAATTTGTTCTCTTCCTTCCTCTGTCCCGAAAGAAAGGCAGAGCCAAGAGGGTCAGTCACACCAAATTCAGCTTGAAATTATATTCACCCAAAGAAGCTTGAAATTGTGTCGATGTCGACGAACTCGCTGCAGGCAATGTCCACGGCGGGCACCGAAGGTGCGCTCGTGGCGGCGACGAGCGCAGACACCACATCCTGGAGCTCGGACTTCGCCCGCAACCTGGCCGGATCGAAGGGCTGGAAGGAGGTGACGTGGTTCAAGTCCGAGGTCGCCGGCGTCGAAGTGGGGTAGAATGGCGCGGTTGCGTTCCAGCCCTGTGGCTCCGTCACAGCAGCAAGCTCTTCGGTCTTGACTGTCAAGGTCTGCAGAAGGTTGTGGGCGTCCGGGTTGTGCTCCGGCGCCGTCGGTGCGGCCTGGCCTGCCGCCGTCGTGTCAACACAGGTGTGGGTGCCGTAGTAGATCACGTCGAAGAAAGCCGGATCCTCGTCTACGCGCTGTACCTTCTTCATGGCCGGGCAACCCTGGGAGTGGCGGTGCCGGCATCGGTAGTAGCTCCTGCAAGTTTTGCACCGTTCAGATAAGTTTCCAAAATCTCAAATTGCGATACCGTTGCGAGCTGCGAGAAACAAGTGTGTCTTTTTTGTCAACTGAGAAAACAAAGAGTAGCACAAACTAGCATCACTAATCATACTGGAAAACTGCAGCAGCAGCATTTCTTATGTGACAATTGGCTTCTAATTATTTGGAAAAAACAAAATCAGAGGCTGCAGCTTTCTATAAACAGAACGAACTACAGCATCCAAAAACCCAAAGCAAAGCAAGTGAATTCGATTCCTCACTCGAAACAAAAACATGTGCAGATGGAGCTCATGATGTTGAAAAAAAAAACTCAGGATCCTCTGGTGAGATGTGACAAGTGCCAACCTTGGGTACTTGGCTCCAAGAATTGGCTTCTGACCGTACTTCCTCCAGCTGTGGCCGTCGTCGACGGGCGCCTCGCCGCCTTCAGCAGAGTTCACCCTCACCTGACGCTTCCGCATCGTCGTCCTGCAAAGACAATCAATTCACTTAAAACAACTGAAAATGTTTCAACTAGGTAACGGGCACTGGCATTTCCCCTTAAAAAAGGCCACGGCATAAGGTTCAGTTCGTTCTGCAAAACGCTCTGCTCACTTCTTCTTGGTGGACATGAACGGCGTGTTGGCGACGTCGCCGAGGGGGCTTGGCGTTGCCGAGGCGATGCCGCCGCCGCTCCAAGACCGCTTCCGGCCATTGTCGAAGTTGGAGGAGGTGATGATGCCGATGGACCGCTCGGTGAGGGAGGAGATCTGCGAGACCAGGTGCCTGCAGAGGTCGTGAGAGCCGTCCAGGTGCGTCTCCAGCTGCAACACCAGGTCCTTGATGTGTCTCAGCTCCGTCACCACAAGCCGACGGCCTCCTCTGCCATCGACGCCCTCCATTGATTGATCTTTGTTGTGAGACTGGCGGCAAGAGTGCGAAGTTGCTCTCGAGGAAGGTAGATGTCCCTCCCCTGTGCTCTAGGAGCTGGAATAGGCAAGTGGGGGAGTTGGGTGGTTGCCTTATAACGAAAAAGAACAAGGAAAGGAGCGCGTTTTGGCGAGCAAGCTTGCTGCTAGGGGGACAGAGGACGTGTGAGATTAGCATGTACTCCTACAAATCAGTGCCATGTCCGATCGGATCTATTCAGAACAGGTCCTCAATTTCTTGGACGCTTCGTGGGAGCACCTATGTCACGCTAGCCTAGGTAGCCGAATTGTCAACACACTTAGAATTTTATGGACTTTTGTTTGAAGAGTGGGGACATCAGTTTCATGTAAAGTTCCTGCAAATTTCCTTTGTTCCATACACACGTAGCTCAGCTGGTAGTTTTCCTGTCCTGCATGGTGCTTATTAACGCCAGTTCAGCTGGTAGTTTTCCCGGGCCCTTAAAGACACCTTTCCTTGATAATAATAGTACGTCTATGTGGCTATGACGTTAGTATTCTTGTCTTGTTCATACTCAGAATAAAGAAAACTTTGCTATATTGTACAAACACATCGCTTTCCCGTCTGTTTTGTGATGTGCTATATTCGTACTCGGTGAACCACTCTTTTATTGCCAGGTTTTTGTTTTATTCTCGCGTTTGTAGTGCAAGACCGTAAGCTCTCATTTCATTTCATACCGAAAAGTACTGGCTGCAGCAGGTATGAACTACCAGTAGAATGATGAGCTAGCCGCAGTTTAGCTAGTTTAGTTAACTGCGACACATTCAGATTTTGCGAACTAGAGTGCACAAAAGACTGATTCAGTAGAACCATAGAAGTCCTTTTCCCCCTGGTCGGCGTCTCGCCTTCACAAAAAAAAAAGAACGGTATCATCATTAGTTGGTGGGAAAAAGGTGAAATGATGGTTTAATTAAAAGTACGATGACGATGACACTTTGCACAAACAATACCCTGGGGTTGATCAATGTTGCGCTAAGGCTATTTAGAGCCTTCTTTATTTTCTTTAAAGGCTAGTTTCCCAATGCTAACCAATTCCATCCTGCCACTTCGCATGCCTCAATAAGAACCACGCCATTTGCAACTGATCGAGTTTATGTATAAATTTATGCAAAACATACTTTCTGAAAATGTAGTAATAGACTGAAAACAATTGTCACTTGGTATGACGCCTCTATGTAGGTATGTCCTACTATGTAGTTTGTCTGCATCCCTTTTGTTCTCAGACCAGCACAAGGGCTTCCAAACATCTATTACCATTGATACTTTAGGTTTTCAGACATCATTTTTGACCATTCGTCTTATTCAAAAAATTTATGTAAATACTATTTATTTGTTTATAACTTGTTTTATCATTAATTATACTTTCATCACGACATATTTGTTTTACTATTTATAGAAAAATTTTGAATAAGACGGATGGTCACACGTGATGATGGAAAGTCAAAACGTCAATTATTTTAGAACAGAGGGAGTAAGGCAACAAGAAATTAATAAAGACATACTTGAATTCAGTTGTTGATCTTGCAGAGCAAATATGCGGGTCACCCCGCTAGTTATGTAAGAAAATAAATTGATGCCCACAACATATATATACAGCGTCAAGGCTTATGAACTGTATGCATTTTTAGTTGTAGGATCATACGATTCGTATCCATGTTGCTGATGCGGTAAGCCTAATTTTAGAGGGAGATCATGTGCTCTCAACTTCCAAGCGTTATATTGCTTACGCCGTCAGTGAAGATTCCATGTCTTGTCTGCTGAGCTTTACTAATTTCTTGTCACCCTATAGTCTTACACTATTACGTAATCCCTCCAATTTTTATTATGCATGACTTTAGGAAAACCAGTTTAGCTTAACGTTGTCCTAGTATGATCAATAAACAACCGAAGTGAGTAGCTCTCGGTATTACTATATTACTTCCGCCACAGTTTGCAAAGCTAATCCTAGGAGTAATATTTAACGCTTTGCAAGCACTCTACTGTACAGAGCAGGTCCTAGCTTATCTCTCGTGCAAAGAAATTAAAAGAAGTCAGTACAATTCTAGAGTAAATTCATTGGCAGATCGATTAAGGGGACAGGACTGAATTCAGAGCTCGAGCGCATGCATTACCACCTAGGAAGCATCAGGAATGATGACCCGGTGGTTACGCGTTGGGTGAAACAAGAATGACGTCATGAAGGCCGACGACGGCGCCTTACGTCGGAGAGAGAATAAATAAACAGCGTACGACTGTGCCAGCAGACACATGCTGCCACTGAGTGCTGCTGCCATATTAGATCAGCATAAGTTTTTTTGAAGTAAAGATCAGCATAAGTTGTGGCCGGGCGTGCTTCCCCATCTCCGTGCCGACGTGTGGAGCGTGTTTCTTCACAATAGATGATGGTATATATGCTTAGGTTCACAAATGGATTATATTCTTTTCAGATCTTTAGGAGATGTTTTTAATAAACCTGAACATAAATCTGTGCTGGATGTTCTTATCTCAGACCAGCACAAGGGCTTCCAAACATCTATTACCATTGATACTTTAGGTTTTCAGACATCATTTTTGACCATTCGTCTTATTCAAAAAATTTATGTAAATACTATTTATTTGTTTATAACTTGTTTTATCATTAATTATACTTTCATCACGACATATTTGTTTTACTATTTATAGAAAAATTTTGAATAAGACGGATGGTCACACGTGATGATGGAAAGTCAAAACGTCAATTATTTTAGAACAGAGGGAGTAAGGCAACAAGAAATTAATAAAGACATACTTGAATTCAGTTGTTGATCTTGCAGAGCAAATATGCGGGTCACCCCGCTAGTTATGTAAGAAAATAAATTGATGCCCACAACATATATATACAGCGTCAAGGCTTATGAACTGTATGCATTTTTAGTTGTAGGATCATACGATTCGTATCCATGTTGCTGATGCGGTAAGCCTAATTTTAGAGGGAGATCATGTGCTCTCAACTTCCAAGCGTTATATTGCTTACGCCGTCAGTGAAGATTCCATGTCTTGTCTGCTGAGCTTTACTAATTTCTTGTCACCCTATAGTCTTACACTATTACGTAATCCCTCCAATTTTTATTATGCATGACTTTAGGAAAACCAGTTTAGCTTAACGTTGTCCTAGTATGATCAATAAACAACCGAAGTGAGTAGCTCTCGGTATTACTATATTACTTCCGCCACAGTTTGCAAAGCTAATCCTAGGAGTAATATTTAACGCTTTGCAAGCACTCTACTGTACAGAGCAGGTCCTAGCTTATCTCTCGTGCAAAGAAATTAAAAGAAGTCAGTACAATTCTAGAGTAAATTCATTGGCAGATCGATTAAGGGGACAGGACTGAATTCAGAGCTCGAGCGCATGCATTACCACCTAGGAAGCATCAGGAATGATGACCCGGTGGTTACGCGTTGGGTGAAACAAGAATGACGTCATGAAGGCCGACGACGGCGCCTTACGTCGGAGAGAGAATAAATAAACAGCGTACGACTGTGCCAGCAGACACATGCTGCCACTGAGTGCTGCTGCCATATTAGATCAGCATAAGTTTTTTTGAAGTAAAGATCAGCATAAGTTGTGGCCGGGCGTGCTTCCCCATCTCCGTGCCGACGTGTGGAGCGTGTTTCTTCACAATAGATGATGGTATATATGCTTAGGTTCACAAATGGATTATATTCTTTTCAGATCTTTAGGAGATGTTTTTAATAAACCTGAACATAAATCTGTGCTGGATGTTCTTATGTTTGAAGAATTTCATTTTCAAAACAAAATACATTGTTAATGGCAATTATCACATGAGTCATGTCATATATATACAGCTACTAATGTTGAACGAACATTTTTTTATGTATGCATGGTCTGCTAAACTGGCTATACATAAAGAACGTTCCCTCATAACTAACTTAAGTTAGATAGTATCTTTCCAAAAAAAAATGTTGCTACTGTTTTGCTAAACAGTTTTACTAGGATCACATGAAGTGTACGTACTAGAGGTGACGAGGTGGGGAAACACAATAAGCTGAACGTACATGTGCGGCCGCACGATCGACGGACAACACGTTAACGAAACATAGACAAAAGTAATTGAATCTAATATATGTGGTCCTTGCCTTGATGACAAAGACAATAAGTGAGGATCTTCTGCAGTACTTTTCATGCATTAACAGAGTCACTGACATGCAAGACCGGACTCACATGTCAGTGACAAGAAAGTAATGCAGAGGATCCGGGCTGGTGTTTGGGTGGCGATGTTGCATTGGGTGGGTAACGTAAAACATAACAAAAAGGTCCAAAACAAAGAGCCAAGAGTTAGCATTATTTTTCGCATCACCGAAAGGTGCAGGAGGTACATCAACGCGCCTATCTAAACAGTTAAGTTATTTTTGGGAAAGTTGTTGTTATAATACTTTGCAATCATGGCAAGGTTACCTTTTTTGTCGAATGAGAAAATGACAGTTAGTACTTGGTAGAAATGATTTGCTATAGCCTCTGATTTTGCTCCAACAAAATATTTTATATTCTCCCTGTAGGGACAGTCCTAAGTGCAGTAGGAGCCGATACTAAAACCAGGTAGAAAGTTCACGTAGGGTTTGCAAACTAAGAAGACATCACCTGGAAGTACTGAAACTATATAAGTATGGTTTATGGTTTATTTGAAAGACAACGGAACTTTCCGAGAGAGAGTGAGAGAGAGAGAAGCCCTTGGCACAACAATTTGCATTGGGTACAGAGTGTGGTTGAACAATAATAGAATTAGGACCCAATTACGAATCTTATTAACAACTGCAAGTGCCTCGTGATGGGACATGAGTTCCTGTGCCAATGCAAGTTAAGAAAAAAAAATCCCCACATGAGGCTATCGATCGATCCGTCAACATCAATATCATATGCTACTGCAGCCAAGAAACAGCTGCACCCCACATGCATGCTGTAAATTTTCATCTCCCTGTCCTATCTTGACACGTTAACCGAAGCCCTGATCATCACTGCTCTACTAAACCATAGATACTCCCAGTAAATACAGATCGTTTATCACATGGCTGGCTGAAGCGAAGTCCTCTCCCTTCTGATTACATCGATCTATCCCAAGCTGCCCGATCGAGCAATTTGCTGGCAACCAATTGGTCCCTCCGTCCATAACTAGCTTGTCCAATTATGAACGACGAGGAACGCCTACTGGCTACTTAGCTGGGAACACCGGGCGACCCCAGGTTTTTGGTCTTCCTATCTATCCTATAGAGGCTGCTCCACTCTACGACGTACGGCCGGTGCATGACGCATAGACGCGGAATTTTCCGGCGGGGTCGCTGGCGATCGACGCAAGCCGCGGCGGACGCGGTAAGCTCCGGCCGCGGGGGGCAGTGGCACACCAGAAATAGCACGGGCGACTTGGCTAGCTACATGCGGCGCGACCGGAACCGCGACAAATGAAGTTTTATCTATTGGCGTGTGCCTCCTCGCCTTTTAGCTGCTCACGCGGTGACGCCGGCGACGGGCAAAAGGATTCCGCCAAACTTCGCTTCCTTTCGTACGTACAGCCGTGTCATGACCGTAATCTTGTGGCGCACAGGTGAGACAACGTGAGGCGGGCCTGTCTTCACCTGTCTGCTGCGGCTCTCGCATCTTATTAACTTCTTGGAAATTTGCTATCATTCCAGTGTGCTGAAGTGGACTCATTCCAGTGTGCTGAAGTCGACACCGTGAAGGCCATTCCAGTCCGCGTCGGCAACAGTTCCCTCGACCGCGACTTTGGAAAACTCGGACGCAGCAAAGTTGATTACTGCATAGCTACCGAGTGAACGACTCTGGTACGGCATGAGTATGCTTGCATGGGGTTCTGGCCTTAAAAGCTGATATTGATCAACCAACTACTACTACAATTTGGCCAACATATATAGAGACACACACCATTCAATAGTAACAGCTTTAGTTAAAAGGAGTTTTACGGTACCTCATACTAGTGATATAATACCACTAGTATCTTAAAGGGTACCACTGTCATTTTAAACGGATAATCTCATCGTCACTTCATCCACGTCAAAGCAGCCTGCTAATTAAATGACTTTTCTATTTTCTTTAATCCAAGGCTTGGCCTAGCCCTACTCCTTCCAGCCTGGTTCAATCAGCACTCATCCTCGCTAAGAACCAGGACGCGGCCGCCATTCCAATTAATCTTACTAGTCTTTCAACCCGTGCGCATACACGGACTAGCAATGTTTGTTTGAAATTAAGTGGCAAATCGCTACATTATTAAAGAGAAAATTAATCAATTAAGATAGATACTTGATGATAAAATCCTCATTAATCATTGTTGATGGCTTACAAAAATTTTTATTTGTAACAGATTTTCAAATTCACAACACTACCCTAGCAATAACCTTATAAGGGACTATCACTTGATCCATCGTCTATTCGTGTATTAAGGAGGAGCACTACCACAGAAAAGGATTTAGTGACGGGGTTTTACGGCCATTAGTGACGCAAATGGGACCCGTCGCTAGAAATGCGTCGCTAATGCTGAGCTAGAAAACCTGTCGCTAATGCTGTCAGCGACGGGTAAAAATTCCCGTCGCTAAAACTAATCAAGACGTGTAACAAAAACCCGTCGTTAAAACCTACAGCGACGCGTCATACAAAACCAGTAGCGACGTGATAAGAAACCCCGTCGCTAAAAGCAGTGGCGACGCGAAAAGAACCCCGTCGCTAAAGATGAAATATAAAAATAAAAAAATTCACCCAAAATGCCTCTTTTCTGTATTCCTTGCTCTGGATCTGTTACCATATGTGTACCCTAAATACATATACTAAATCCCACATTGATCCGGTTTCCTCTAACTACAAAATCTTAAATTTACATAAATCAAAATCCATCCACATGAATATATATACTAATAAATATACACTTTGTCTGAGAATATACAAATTAACAAGCCATCTTGTTCCAGCTACTGAGACAAGGAATGCCATTCTGGAAGCGTCCCACCTGCTGAGGGGAAAGGTTAAGCATGTCGATGCAAAAGTTTTAATTGTTGCTGAGTTGCATACCTTTCACTGGTGAGGAAAGAAATCTGTGTCTGATGCATCACAAAACCAGTGACAAAGCATTCTTCTTTGTAGAACACCTGAAACTCAGTACAGGCAGCAAGGGATTAGGCACTGAAGCTCATCAATTGCAGCTAAGACAGAAACTAATCAGCTCCTGAAAGTAATGGTTCAAAGAATTATTAAAGTCAGTGCTTTGTTGGATTTGTATACGATTACATAAGTTTAATTAGCAAGCCTCACTAAAAATGGCAGTTAAAAGGGTACAACATATAGATCATAGATTCCAAGATGCAAGAGTGATCCAACTTATTCAGATGGAGTTATACATAAATGCATCAAGTTTTACAAGCTGTTGCACGTCAATTACATTAATTACTTATTCAGAACTGGTTTATAACCTTATGTTTCTTTTGCATCTCCATGATGAAAACGAAGGCTTCCTTGTCTGCAAGGAGAAACAAACATGTAGTTCAATCGATATGGGCAATGACAGGCATAATAGGCAAATATCAGTTTAGTTTCAGATCGCTGTTGCATTTTCAAGTGGCAAAAGAAATGAACATTGGATATGAGATTACAGTGAACATTTTCAGATGGCTGTTGTATTCTGATTTTCTTTTCTAATTGTCAGAGTAGCTTGCAAGGTAGTTCAGAGGAAGTGAACGCAAACTGACCTGATACAGCACTTGGAAAGCCATTGATAACAGAGGATTGCACTTGCATAAGGAAGATAGAGCAGCCTGTACAATCGTAGAAGGAAAATTCTTTATGTAGTACAAAATATATTGTACAATTTTATAAAATAAATAGTAGCAGGAAATATTGCTTAACAGCTTGCAAATCAGAGAAGAAAATCCAGATCGCCCATGATAACATCGAATGAGACTAGAGGAGGCGGGGTCATTTATTTCTCTTAACATGTTAGCATGATTACAGGGCTACGTATTGTGAACCTACCAACAGTAGTTTAACAAGAAGCGCACAACACTACTCCAGTTCATCAGCTCTACCAAACATGCATTGTTGAGAAACATATCGCCATTTCTAGTTCAATCATACTAGTTCAGTAAAATTCAGGAACTTCAATTGTACTAGTTTCAGTAAAGTTCCCTATAAGGCACAAAAACGTTGAAAATGTCAAGAAACATACCCCATTTCTAGATCAGTCTTCACTAAAGCCTGCTCCACGAGCAATCTCTCTGCAAGCAAACAAAAATTCCAGGTAATCAGAATAAGGTAGTTTCACAGTCAAACCCCACTCAGCATGCACAAGTAATCAATTCCTGCTAGACAAAGCTGAAAAGCACCATTGAGTACTGAATCAATTTAGTAAACCAAAAATCAATAGTACACCCTCATGCTAGTTTCCTGATTTCACTGCCATTGTAAATCAAAATTCAATGCTGATTATGCGATGAGGCATTTTTGTTAACTAGCAGAGAACAGAATAAAACACTTATTGCCTCAATACTATATTAAACATATCTACCAATAGTCCAATACTAAAAGTTCATGGCTGGCAGGACTCTCAGCCATGTACTGCTACCACACATTCGAAGACACAGTTTGCATCTATACCAACTGCTACTAGCAGTTTACATTCCGTGCAGTAGTTATCTGCGAGATGTGGGGATTATCATTCCTGCAGAGCCTAAAATATTCTTTAATTAGCACATCTAATCTAGTCCGTGATGTCTCGTAATTGACCAAAGTAGGTGGAGATAGAAATTTCGTAGGTGGGAGGGGAAAGCGGAACCTGATGTGCGTCTTGGAGGAGGGAAGGGCGAAGGTGTTCGCGTACCTGCATCTGCGACTGGGGAACCGCTCTGCTACGAGGTGGCATGGACGTGAACCGTGCTGCAGTGCCTCCGTAGTCACCATGTCGTCGCTGGAGCCGTGCCGCTCCACCTCGACCACCAGATCTACGCCGTAGTCGCCCTGCTTCGCTACGGCTGCAGGTCGTCGTGCTTCGCTCCCCGCATCAGCCGCCACCACCACTGCTCCTATTCGCGCTCCTCCAGCCGCGCCACCGGGCTCTGGGTCCTTGTGCTCTCCCCCCTCCCAGCCCCTCGGGGCGCACTCCTCTCCTTTGCGCTTATAGTAGATCTGAAGGGTTGGGAGGTCGCCGCTGCTTTTCCTTGCCGCGCCGGGTGAGGATGAGGCAAGGAATGGCTGCTGGGCAGGGGAGAGGCAAGAGAGAGGAACGCCGGATGAGGATGAGGCGAGAGAGCGAGCTGAGAGCCTGAGAGATGGCGGCGGGATGGGGATAGGCGAGAGAGATGGCGGCCTTAGGGTTCCGAGGGAGGGGTTCATGTTGGGCTGGGCCGGATGGATCTACATAACTTCTATATTTTGTTATAATAGAAACTTTGTTTTATCCTTATATCGTAAGGAAACATTGTCTCAGTGGTTAAGACATTCACTTCCAGTTGAGAAGGTCGCAGGTTCGATTTTTGCTACATCATCTTTTTTTTCAGACAAAAAAAAAACAAAAAAGCAGTTTGGTTGCTTTTCCTGCGATCTGGGACCAAGGACGTGATGAGGCATTTTTGTTAACTAGTAGAGAACAGAATAAAACACACATTGCCTCAATACTATATTAAACATATCTACCAATAGTCCAATACTAAAAGTTCATGGCTGGCAGGACTCTCAGCCATGTACTGCTACCACACATTCGAAGACACAGTTTGCATCTATACCAACTGCTACTAGCAGTTTACATTCCGTGCAGTAGTTATCTGCGAGATGTGGGGATTATCATTCCTGCAGAGCCTAAAATATTCTTTAATTAGCACATCTAATCTAGTCCGTGATGTCTCGTAATTGACCAAAGTAGGTGGAGATAGAAATTTCGTAGGTGGGAGGGGAAAGCGGAACCTGATGTGCGTCTTGGAGGAGGGAAGGGCGAAGGTGTTCGCGTACCTGCATCTGCGACTGGGGAACCGCTCTGCTACGAGGTGGCATGGACGTGAACCGTGCTGCAGTGCCTCCGTAGTCACCATGTCGTCGCTGGAGCCGTGCCGCTCCACCTCGACCACCAGATCTACGCCGTAGTCGCCCTGCTTCGCTACGGCTGCAGGTCGTCGTGCTTCGCTCCCCGCATCAGCCGCCACCACCACTGCTCCTATTCGCGCTCCTCCAGCCGCGCCACCGGGCTCTGGGTCCTTGTGCTCTCCCCCCTCCCAGCCCCTCGGGGCGCACTCCTCTCCTTTGCGCTTATAGTAGATCTGAAGGGTTGGGAGGTCGCCGCTGCTTTTCCTTGCCGCGCCGGGTGAGGATGAGGCAAGGAATGGCTGCTGGGCAGGGGAGAGGCAAGAGAGAGGAACGCCGGATGAGGATGAGGCGAGAGAGCGAGCTGAGAGCCTGAGAGATGGCGGCGGGATGGGGATAGGCGAGAGAGATGGCGGCCTTAGGGTTCCGAGGGAGGGGTTCATGTTGGGCTGGGCCGGATGGATCTACATAACTTCTATATTTTGTTATAATAGAAACTTTGTTTTATCCTTATATCGTAAGGAAACATTGTCTCGGTGGTTAAGACATTCACTTCCAGTTGAGAAGGTCGCAGGTTCGATTTTTGCTACATCATCTTTTTTTTCAGACAAAAAAAAAACAAAAAAGCAGTTTGGTTGCTTTTCCTGCGATCTGGGACCAAGGACGTAAAAATAGAATAGCTTACCACTGCGACAGCAACAGGTTTTGTCAAGTTTTGTTAGAGACGGCATTTTGTACACGTCGCTAATAGTTATCACCAATACAGACGTATTTTAAGAACAACGTCGCTGATAGTCACCACCATTAGCGACGCGTTTTGAAAACCCGTCTCTAGAAAATCGAGCCATATTATTAGCGACGGGTATTTAATTTTTCGTCGCAGTTGGAAGGCTCTGGTCAAAGTATTAGTGACGTGTGACGTGTTTCTAAAACACGTCACTAATGCTCCCTTTAGTGAGGTGATTTCAAAGACGTCGCTAATCTTCATGTCACTAAAGCTCTATTCTGTGGTAGTGGAAGGGACTAATTAATCCTCATGTAATTACTATTAACCAAACATACTTGCAAGCTAGTTGCTATTTTGTGGATGTTTACTATCGCTTGGGATCACGACGATAGGTCATTTTCTTTAGCAATTGCCGCACGGCTATTGATCACTTTCGACGCTAGGGCTAACGTGAGAGAAAATTGAGGGGATGATGCCATCAATCTATTGTACCATTGAAATCTGAGTGATATTTTTGAGGTATATTTTCAATGACAGAAATAGATAATTATAGTTAAATTAAATCCAATGGTAGAAATAATATTTTACTTTCATATAATGTTTATTTCAAATTTATTTATTTTTAGTTGAGTTTGAAATAGACTTCTGTAATTTCTTGTTTTTTATTCAAATTTATTTTACTTTTTGACTCATAATGGCATGGTG
>LAPY01000577.1:28175-39521 GCA_000970635.1 Eragrostis tef
CATTATACGAAGTTATACGATGCATAGTCATTCTAATTTGAGCTCCTTCAGGCTAGAGTTGGAATCTTGTTTGTGCACCACTAGTGCCAATCACTTGTCAGGAAATGAATACATGGGTTCATGACCCAGCGGATCCAGTGGGATCATCACACTAAGACACATGGGCGGATCCAGCGGGAGGATTGGAAGCTTAAGCACCCTACACCCAGGAATTCCATGGAGAGAACGAAAGAGAAGACTAGGAAAAAGAACGAAAGGAGGAAGAGATGAAGGGGGGCGGAGGTTGAAGAAGGATGAGCTCCACTTGAACTTGTTCCTGTGTCTACATTTGCTTTGACACTAGCAGCATTGTTGCGAATAAAAGAACAGGGAAGATTGTAACTATCCATGCCAGAATAATTGATCCTGAAAAGCTGTTTTTATTATGAGAAAAGAAAAGTTTACAACAAAGTATATTGCAAAAGGTTGACTTGTGTCAATATTTTTTTTTACATATAACTTCCATAAGTGAAGCACGACCTATCAAAATAACAACACGTAATTAAGGTTTTGTTAGAACATGAGAAACTGGAAAATTTTAGTAGAGTAACTGTTGCTGCTTCTTTAATCGATCATGAGCAAGTTTCATTGAGAAGTGGAAAATAATATAACCAAGACCCTGAAAATTGAACGACAATTTTTCTCAAGAGTACAAACTGCTGCTTCTTTCATTGATCCTCGGATCAGTGCTGACAATTTTATTCAGGAAACATAAGCAATTGTAGTGGATATAAGAAGATAGCTCTGTATCTACTGGTATTTAGTAAATAGATATGCTTGAATATGATAAATAAGGTTGATGAAGTTGTAGAGCGATTAACTCCGATCACCTACACATATTGGAACCCTGTCATCTCCCAGTAGCGCAAACTTGCTGGATAGAACATATGTTAGCTATGTCCAATCTGATTCTTCTTTGTATTGCTGACAGGCAATAGCAAAGCCTGAAAACATCTGATTCTTTTCAGAAGATCGATGTTTTCAGGCTTTGCTTGCTTGACAGTAATACAAAGAAGAATCAGATTGGACATAACTAACATAAGTGTTCTGTCCAGCAAGTTTGCACTACTGAGAGATGACAGGGTTGCATTATGTATAGATGATCCAAGTGAATCGCTCTACAACTTCAGCAACTGTTTTGGTCCTGATTTATCATATTCAAGTCCATCTATTCAATAAATAGCAGCAGCTACAGAGCTATTTTCTTATCATTATTGTCTGCCACAATTGCCTATAGATGTTGAGCTAATCATAACACTACCCCCAGCCACCAAAATGGTAATTGCAAAAATAAATCTGTTCATGAACCAGTCTGCAATAGGCAGTAGCATGAATCTCTCAAGAAAGAAGTGATGCGTTACAGGCCTGGTCATTGCAAAAATAAATGCATGTGAAATACCAGAAATTCTTAACTTGTTACAGTGGTAAAACGGAAATAAAGATATAAAAAATAACTTAAGTTGTTATAGTGGAAAAAGGTAATAATGATAAATGGAAATATTGATACAGTGGGAAATGGAAATAAAGATTAAAAAAAAGAAGTTAAGTTGTTACAGATTATAAGCACGACATTCCATCCAGAAGAATTTTTTAAGCAAATAAGGTGTTTCAATACTCTTAATGGGCATCAAATCCTACGATAGAGTATTAATACTGTAAGAGTCAACATAACGGCAAAAATATGTTGAGTATAGAATCACATGATCACATCCACTCACCCAATGAAGTTGCCTGCTACCACATGTCCAACATCCCTCAACTCAAGCAGGCCTGCAACAAGATTCACATATAACAGGCTTCATTTTTTGTTTATTATCACATTTAAGTGATAGCTCCAGTTTCGCAATTTGAAAGAAAAAAATGTATGTCGGCCCACATGTTTACATCAAAATCAGGACCAATAAAATCTATCATGTATAACTGAATCTTTGATCAATAGTTTCAGGACAATGTGCTTTATATCAGTTGAAAACAACTTCTTTAGTAAAATGTATAATTACATTGCTCAAACCAAGACAATCAGACACTACTGGAAACCGAAATATCGTGATGGCCAGAAATATTTCTGAAGGTTATTCGGAAACACACAAAAAAATTATTATTATTTTCCTATGTGTTCCCTTATAACACAAAGGGAAATGATGCCATATATTTATTCAAACCAGCACATTCATAGATGGTGGCATATATTTATTCAATCCAACACATTCAGAGATGGTGGCATATATTTATTCAAACCAACACATCCAGAGATGATGTCATATATTTATTCAAACCAGGACATTCAGGTGATATGCTAAACGGGATCCAAAAACCAAAACAGTGGTACGAACGGGATCCCAGCCTTTACAGTGGCAGATAAGGGAATTCTCTATCTTTCAATGGTACAGAAGGAATTCTTTCATATTTTTAACACGGCAAGGTGGTTCCATAACATCACGGTTAAAAGAATAACGAGATTAAATTGTGATCCTTTTTAAAGATCTGGCAGCTGCAAATTCAGAAGATTTGCAAGGACACAGCTAGTAAGAATTTCAGAAAATTCCAAATTGTGGTATGTTTTTCATCTCCTGCGCGTTCGAGAGAAACAAAATAGATGTCTCTCACCTACCAACTATATTAACATGACCTCTATACGAGACACATTCTCAATGACCTCTGCCACAATTGCCTATAGATGTTGAGCTAATCCTAACACTACCTCCAGCCACCAAAATGGTAATCTTGAACAGTACAAGTCTTCGAAATGTAACTTCCTAGTGCCAATTACTTGTCAGGAAATGCAGTACCATGGGTTGATGACCCTTACTAAGCTTAGATCCTTAGGTGGATCCAGCGAGAGGATTGGGGACTTAAGCCTCCTACACCCAGGAACTTCATTGAGAGAAGGAGAGAGGATTAGGAAAGAAGGAAAGGAGGAAGAGAAGAAGGGGGACTGGAGGTCGAAGGAAATAAGCCTCCAATTGAACTTAATCATGTGTCTACAACTGCATTGACACTAGCTAGCTATAATCACATTGTTACGTATAAAAGAACGGGGGAAGCACTAAAATTTTTCCAGGGCCAATACAATAATGGTACAGCATTTGATAATCAACTTAGCCCTAACACTACCTCCAGCCACCAAATATTGTAACCTTGAATCTTCGAAATGTAACTTGGACGACCAATTCTATCCTGATACAGCTATCAAATTAAAAAGCAGAATTATAAAGTTGTAAAACAAATTAAATCTCCCAAGCAACTCTACCCACTTCCTTCCATACGACCAATCACTACGAAAACGTTCTAGACATTAGACGACACTTGCATTTCCAGCTACTGATATCTTAAAGGCTGAAACCTCATGCTATGCTGGGAATGTTCCCCAAATCTTTCACTTTTTTTGCCCCGCCAGATCAACGCGCAGCAAGCTTGGACATGAGCTCCTTGATGAGGGAAGTGCAGCTAATGGCCAGATGGTCAAAACCATCTGTTGCCATGACAGCATTCAGCGCCCCAGGGGCCTTGAGGAACTCAATGCAAGCCTCCTTGAGCCCCTGGCAGCGGTGCTGCTCAGCAAGCGCCAGCGTGGTGGCCAGTGTGGCCACGTCAATGTGGCGGCACAGCCTGTCCTCGCAGATGAGCTTGAGCCTCTCCATGCCGTACCTGTCGGCGGCCACGAGCAGGTGCTGCGCCATGAGCGCCTCCTCCTCGCGCCCCGGCCTGGGCTCCGCCGCCTGCGGCGGCAGCGTGTCGGTGTACACGAAATGCAGCAGGTTACGAAACACGTCGGCCCTCATGTCCTCGATGACCACGCAGTGCGCCGCCTTCCCTTCCATCATGGCGCCGAACAGCTCGGCCCGGAACACCGGCGACCGGACGGCGAGCACGCAGCGGTGCGCGGCGAAGTCCTCGCCGTCGACGCGGAACCCCACGTCGGCGCCCTGCCCGCTCTGCAGGAGCTCGGCGAAGTGCCGCGGCAGGTCCGGAGGCGGGACGGCGACGAACCTGGGCGCCGCGGCCGCGGCTGCGGCGGCGTCCTCGGCGCTGAATTCGGTGACGACGGTGAGGTCGCACCTGACGGAGAAGCAGTCGTCCCGGAGGTTCCTCGACTTCTCGAGCGTGTCCCGCTTGATGAAGCTGGAGAAGCCCCAGCTGGCGCCCGGGCCGGTGAACTGGATCATGGGCATCGCCTTGGTGTAGGTCAGGATGGGCTTCCCGTAGCGGTCGAGCAGGCTGATCATGAACTGCGCGAGCACGGGGGAGACGGAAGTGGCGGCGTCGTTGAGGCAGAGGAAGAAGGCGATGGAGTCGGAGCGCTCGGGGCAGTCGCCGTTGGGGAGGTAGGCCAGGTGCCAGGAGTGGCCCGCCACGGCGAAGGCGCAGGACCTCAGGTGGACGCCGGTGGCGAGGCCCTTGGTGCTCGAGTAGCCGTCGATCTTCAGCACGTGGGACGCGGAAACGGTGTTGGCGACGATGGCGGACATGGTGGACGCGGGGTCAGCCGACATTGCCGGTGCTCGCTCGGTGGGGGAGGCGGACGGGGTGGAAGGGATTGCTGGAATGGATGGATTGTTCCACCACCTCTGACTGAGGTTTTATAGAGTGGGGAATTACAGGGAAAGGTATGAACTGTGGCATGATATGCCTCCTCTCCCGGCCAGGCAAGGTCTTTAGAAAACTTTTAATATGCTATTTAAGTACTACAGATTTCCTCATGTCTACTTTAGAAGGCCATTAAGCTTGATTTTTGGCACAAGGTCTCACTGGATAATAACACGTCAAAACAGCAGCCGCATGCAACTATACCACATACTTAGGCACCCATTTAATATAGCACAATGTGGTACAAAAGAAAAGGTCAAAGGAAATCCAGTTAGATCTAGTAGTTATTGTAGAATCCAATAGGAGAGAGAGAGAGGAGAGAAAAGAGAGAGAGAGAGAGAGAGAGAGAAGAGAGAGAGAGAGAGAGAGAGAGAGAGAGAGAGAGAGAGAGAGAGAGAGAGAGAGAGAGAGAGAGAGAGAGAGAGAGAGAGAGAGAGAGAGAGAGAGAGAGAGAGAGAGAGAGAGAGAGAGAGAGAGAGAGAGAGAGAGAGAGAGAGAGAGAGAGAGAGAGAGAGAGAGAGAGAGAGAGAGAGAGAGAGAGAGAGAGAGAGAGAGAGAGAGAGAGAGAGAGAGAGAGAGAGAGAGAGAGAGAGAGAGAGAGAGAGAGAGAGAGAGAGAGAGAGAGAGAGAGAGAGAGAGAGAGGAGAGAGAGATAGATATAGAGAGAGAGAGAGAGGAGAGACGTGTTGCAATATTTTTTGCTAGCAAAAAAGAAGGAAATCCAGATAGATCATAGTAGTTATTGTAGTATCCAATAGATATGAGAGACGCCTGGCAATATTTTTGGTAACAGAAAATAAAAAGGAAATCCAGTAAGATCATAGTAGTTATTGTAGAATCCAATAGATATGATAAAGGGGGGGGGCGAGAGAGAGAGAGAGACGTGTTGCAATATTTTTGCTAGCAAACAAGTAAAAAAAACATATCACTAACCTTAATTACTGATGAAGTGGAAAAAGATTGCGATATGATATATTTTCCAGTCACGAATCTACTAAAGTCTCAAAACCATGCCATCGTTTGTCAAATGTCGATAGACCAAATGGATTTCAGCATGGATGGCACCTCCGATACGCTCCCAACCCAAGCGGCTCCCGCTCGCTCGTCGTAATTCTGTTGCGCGTTATGGAAAGATGACGCGTTTGGAAACATCAGTTTAGGACGCCCCAACAAATCGATCATACTGGCCCCAATATAAAGGTTGATGATTTACCCCCACGTCCCAAAACCTAAACAATGGCTCACGCCACTCTTCACACTCTCTAATGGCCGGCACCCCTCCTTTGAAGGATCACTGATCATCCCGTGTCGTGGAGTTTTGGACCTTAAAATCTTTAGGTTCACCCTAATTAGCCTTATTCAGGTTATTTACATATTGTTAGTGCTCCAATATAGTTACTTTTTACTTATCATCTACGGTATCAATGCAATGATGCTTAGGACCTAATTAGGTCTCAGTTAGCATCAATCTACAGCATCAAAAAGGAGATAATTAGGCATGAAAATCAAAGCCTAAGCCCCTTTGATGTTTTCCTTAACTGCACAATCCGTCATCCATCCGAGCCACCAAATTTCCCCAAATTCGAATCCCCAAGACTCTTACAAGTTTACCTTTTGGAGGTCATTGATGTCTGGCCACCAACGTCACGGCGGCAACGGTACCATGGGCATCAGATCCGTCGTTGTCTTGGTTGTCGCCGTCATCTTCGTGCTTCTCCTCTCGAATCTGCAACAACATCTCATTAGATCTGCGACAAAAACTCGTTGCAACAGGGCGGTGCGGGGCGGGGACGGGGGACACGAAACCATCTCTACCTTGTTAGGTTTGTCCACGTCTCCGATAGCTTAACACAGAAAAATCATCCCTTCCTTGACCCTGGCGGATCTTCAATCCTTCTTGGGGCCCGTGGGGGTCGGCGTTGAGCTGGCGATGAGAGCGAGGGTGGAGGGCATTGCGACGTCAAGACGATAGCAGCATCGCAAGTCATGGTGCACGGTGGATCTAAGCCCCCCGGTTAAACACCAAAATAGGCGAGGAAGCACGATGCAATGGCACAGTGGCCGGCGAAGGCTGTAGACGCGCAACGTGATGGCGTGGCGGAGGGTTCGGCTGTGGGAGCGCGGCGGCGCGATAAGGTGAGAGGCAGCCGCACGGGCGTCTCGGTAGCTAGCGTGGGAGCGTGACGCACAACGAGATAGAGGCGGCCGGTTGGGAAGGAAAGTGAGACGATTAGGGTTCGCTAGAGAGAATTGAGTACATATATCGTCATCCTTAGTTGGGCTGGTGGGCTAAATTTGTGACAATGGGCCTTCATTTGGGGCCCCCATGGGGCTCCACAGGGGGGAACCCATCCCCACACAATTAACTATTGGTACATCGACCCGATTGCCATGCGAAGCGATTCTCGTCCCCATCCCCACCCCGATCTGGTATGCATCTAGTAGAGCCCAAACCCAACAGGGAAATTGCCAGTGCGAGACTAGATCGAGAACCGCCTCACAAGCCAATGGTACTCAACGTGCACTAGTGTCGTCAACACCATCGTGCGCAACAGAACCCTATATGACGAGGTGATGCGCGAGCCAGCAATAAAACCCGCCACGACATCCCACACATCATCAGCTCGCCACTGTTTGGACTCCGTAATTCATCCGTGGCCTGGGAAAATCAAGGAGTTGAGAAAATTGGGGAAGAATGGGTTTTAGGGTGAGGGTTACGCCTAGTCTTGGGACTTGGGCCAGGCCAAATTTGTGTGGGTCGTGGCCCAAAAGTTTGGCACGGCCCGTGGCATGGCCCTAACCGAAGGGGTGTCGTGTCATGGACGGGCCATGTGGAGCTGGGTTTTGGCACATAGGATGGCATGACACAACATTGTTGCATGGGCCATGCTCAGGCCGGCACGACCTGACGGCAGCCCAGCGGCCCGGCTAGGCCCGACGGTGTGTTCTTGTCAAGTTCTTTAGCCAACGTTCTTTTTGTTATTTTGATTCATATTTCAAAATATAAACTTGTAAAGATTTCATAGATGTGGTCCAAATTTAATGATTCTTTTTTCTATAATCTTTCAAAAATCATCTCTATCACGCGTAATCATTGGATGCAAACTTCACTAGTTCAATTTTGTATTGATCAATCAATACACTAATGGTCACTATTCACCATTATCTTCATTTTTTTGTTAATCTCCAACCAATTTGAATTTTAAAGTAATATTTTGTGTGGATGTACAACTTCTACATGTCTACACATAGGAATTTTTTATAAACTTTTTTGTAGAAATTACACTCATGAAAGTTCAAATTGCTCCTCATATTTCTCAAAAGCTCATAATTTCTATATAAAAGTTCTAATTTTGAACACACGTCCATGCAAACATTGTTGAAAACTTTCTCAGAAATTTAAGAGGTGTGTATTGAGTTAGAGCAGCTCAGCATCAAAATTGAGTTCACAATTCAATATATTTTTGGACATAAAAATTTGCAAAAACTCACTTTTCCTTTGTGTTTTTTTAACACTCAAAGTATGATGATTTTGGACCTCAAAATTGATATACGCTTGTAAAATAGGTGTTCTAAGATATTGTAATTTCGGTGGAATTTTAAAATTATTTTATCCATGTAACACTATAAAAAGAATCAATTTAAGCAACAAAATGTGCCTTCTCTACACTAACCACGTATTTTGAAAGAACCTTTCACAGAAACTGGGCCGTGGCCGGGCTTGGCACGGCCCACCGTGCTGCGTAACATGCCCGAGCTAAGTTTTCTTCTTGTCGGGCCGACCGGCACGGCACGACGCAGTCCGATGGGCCGTCATGGCCCGACATGCATGGGGCGGCCCGAAGCACGTCAGGCATGTGCTGTGCCGGCCCGGACACGGATCGAGTCCCCAACTCTAGTTACCTAGGCCTAGTTTTTGTTCCCGCAGCGGGCACTCATCAGTCGTCCATCAAATATGAATGTTTGAGATCGCACAGGGGTTAGCAGGGCCAGCCGGAGGCGGTTTGGTGGCCATCTAGGCTTAAGGCCCATCCAGGCACTTCTCAGGCTCGTAAATGGATTGGCCACTTCCATTGATTCAAGGCCCATTCTTGCATAAGTTTTTCTTTTTTTTCCTTTTCGAGCCTTTTCTGTTTACTGCTTTCCAGATATATGCAATGCAATCTAATCAGTCTCCAAAAAAAGGTTATATGCAATAGAATTACTGATTATTGAGGAACATTGCTAGGAAATATATTAGAAAAAACATGAAAATTATGAAAATCCCATACTGACGTTCACGAAAATTATGTTTATTTTATTACTGTCCTTCTGTGATGCCCTGCATATCACCTAAATCATGAGTAGAATTTTATGTTTTTCCATATAATTTGGATGCGTATACTATTTGGATGCACATTATTTGGAATTAATTGTATTTTTGCTATCTTTTGGATTTTCAGGGCTAATAAATTTCTTGGCAACTAAAATGTGATTTATTGGACGTACGTGCCATTAGAAAGTTTCAATACAGATCCAAGATGATAGGTCGTGGGCCCAACTATGAATACAAGGTATTTGTTTCACTTTGCTTAATGAATTCAAATGGAACACAAAGCAACTGCATGCAGAAAAGGAGAGAAAAACTGGGCCGCGCTATTTCCAAAAACAAAAATCCCTTTTAGTACATTTGAAATTGGACCCAGCCTACTTGTGCACGTTACCCATATGAACAAACGACTCTGCATTTTCCCAATTGTAGTTTTCATCAGAACAACTATTATTGGATTTCTATAGAAACCACTGCTTAAAATTAAATTAATTCGAAAACATGGTCGCAAAACATAATCGTGTTAAAAGGTTGAGATAAGTTAACCCACCATTCAGAAAACACTACTTCTCTTATAGTATTTTTTATATATCTGACCATGTGCACCAACCTGATATTAACAAATCAGAAGCAACACCTCGTCACAAAAGATAAGACTGTTTAAGCTAATTTATAGGCTAGTAAGGAATCAGCCTTCTGCCTGAGAAGCAATCCTTCCACATTTACATATATATTTCTAACAGAGCATTTGAAATGAGTCATCGCATGATATTATCTTGTCATCAATTTTAATCATGTACTCTTAATGGATGCATGAAACATGATACTGACCAAGTGGACAGTGAAAGACACAATAAATATCGATTGAACACTGCAAAATTTCAGTGTTACAATACATCGAATACACGTAACAAGATGTAAATGAGCGTAAATAACCTCCCTAACAATTTGATGGCATAGTATGAAAACTACTCTCTCTGTTTTTCTTACATATATATATGACGGCATGAAAACTTTTCTTGGTCCAAGAAACAAGCAAAGTTATCCTAAAATCGTATATTAAAAACCAGACGGAGTGCTTCAGGATAATATTATTAAAATGCACATTATTATAAATATAATATATAAACAAATAATAGACAAAAGAAGTCGCATCCTTCCGTGGAGTACATGAACTTGTGTTATGCTTGAAAGTATTAAAAAAAATGAGATACAACCTAGGAGGAGCTAAGCGGCTTTTCATTAATAAGAAGAAATAGCGATCAAATAGGCACACAACCAGTGGCGGAGCCAGCCGTCAGGCATAGGAGGGGCCATGAACAGTACTACAGCCACGTCACGCGAGTGAATCATTCACCCCTTAGTTGCACGATCTGAATACATCATAAATCAGTAAAAAGCAGGGAGGAACAAACGCATACAAGATCACGTAATCACTTTAAAGCAGCCTAGGAACAAGTAAATCAATCCAAGCTTCACGTATGTTAGAGTTGGGCTTGGCTAGGACCTACGAATGTGGTGGCCTGCCTGTTATATACATGGGCCTGCGCTCTGCTAGTGATTTTAGGCCTAGTTCCTTTGCTGAACTGCTGGACATGCTGCCGTCTGGGCTTGAAAGCTACTCGATTTTCAGATAATTTCTCCGGCCAAGGGGGGGGCCACGGCCCAGGCTGGCCCTGCTGTGGCTCCGCCGGTGCACACAACTTCCTCCACCACATAGCCAGCTTGAGACAAGCTCAGCTTCCTGCTTGAAGGTATTTTTATTTATTTCAATGGAAAAATATAAAGAAAGAACTATCCTTTGATATGTTTACTTAATCTGTCTTTCCGCATGCTTCTGAAATTTGAAACCACATTAGCATATATCTAAAAATACTTATTACCATATATATAACATCATCGGTCCCCAAGGTTGGCAATCAACTCAAACAAGACAAAGGGGCAACTCTTGGCGAGATGTTGGAAACCATCGGTCGCCACGACGACATCCAGCTTCTTCTGAGCCTTGATGAACTCGAAGCAGGCGTCCTTGAGCCGTCTGCAGTGATGCTGCTCGGCCAACACCAGCGTCGTCCCCACCGTACCGAGGGTGACGTGTTTGCAGAGCTTGTCCTCACAGATGAGCTTGAGCCTCTCCATCCCGTAACGGTCCGCCGCAACGAGCAGGTGCTGCGCCATGGAGGTAGCCTGCTCCTCCTCCTCTCGAGGTTGCGGCGCCGGCTGATCCGCAGCAGTTTCTTCTTGCAACAACGAGTCGGTGTATATGAAGTGCAGGAGGTAGCCGAACACGTCGGCCCTCATGTCGTCGATCCGAACCAAGCTGGTGTTGTTATTGTGATCCACCGCGGCGGCGCCTTCCCTCATGGTGCCGTAGAGCTCCGCGCTGAACACCGGCGACCGAGCCGCGCGCA
>LAPY01000577.1:47851-70686 GCA_000970635.1 Eragrostis tef
AATGACCGGTGATGTCCCCCCCCCCCCCCCCCACTCTAGACTGAGGCATTAGTTTGTAAGCCACACAACGGAGAATGACTGAACCTTTGCCAGTGCACGAAGCTTCTCCATATGTGCTACAGGAGCTGACCAAAAGAAGCCTTTACACACGATGCCCATGCTCAACAGAGATCAAAAGTGTAACTATGTCCCACCTTGATCACATTAATATGATCAAATATGATTAAGTCTGACAGAAACAAGGATTTTCTGATATAATTTCAACAAAAAACTTGCACATAGAAATAGACGCCCTGAGTAGTTGTTCCACATTAGCAATGGTACATCAAAAAGGAACAATATATTAACCGACTCCATACTGTTCAATCAATGTCATATGTTGTACACGCCACTGAATATAAACTGTCCCAAACCAATTCAGTTCAGATTGTTTTTGCGGTAAATTTCAGTTCAGAATCAAACAGTGATGACAAGAACATTACAGTAAGAAAATAATGAGGCAGATATTATTGGTATGAAAAAAAAAACTTGCCTCTGATACAAGTTGACTAATAGATGCTGACATATTACATTACCTCGGTCTCATGCCCGCTATGATTAAATGTTATCCTGATTCAACTAAACTTATTTCTTCTTACTACTAGGATCTAAACTAGAACATGTAAATCAGGAAAGTTCATTGCAGACCAGGGAATCCCTCGCCCTCATTACCGAAAATATGATAATTTTGTGTGTCGATATTTTGGAGAGATTTCAAAATAACTTATATATGAAGAACACATTGAGTTACATAGACCTGCAAAAAGTATCACTTTTAAAATCATCCTTGATATTCAGATTTAAAAAACAGGTGGCACTGTTTGTAGATGATAAATAGTTCCAGATTGATGCTTTTCAATTTTACTTCGCGACATCTAGAATGTATTCAATGCTGAAACATTACATACCTATTCAAGTTCATGTGTAATGCACACATGATTTTATTGGGCAAATTTTCAAAAATTGTAACAAGCGAAATTCGTTCAGGGCGTGATAACCCCTTGACATAAAATCCACACTATGTAATTAGATAGCATGATGCAATCAGCAGATAACATGGGATCTTACTTTAGTGAAATACAACAGACATAACATTGTTTCCTTAGAAAAATTCCGAAAAAAATATGTAAAACCATTTTGAAGAGTAGCAGCTGGAGAAGAAAACTGTGAAGAATAGGGTCAATTACTGATGATCCAATTCCACGGATCAACATTTGGGTCCATAGTTTCATGACCTTAAGTTGCTTCATGCCAACATACATCAACTGGTGCAGACTACAACCAGGATCTTGAGAAACGGGGACCTTGATAATTGTGTACCAGTAGGATGCAATCTCATATTTTCTTGAGAGTAAATGATTTCAGGTCATAAACAGCAGACTGGATCGTCTGAAGAAATTCCATTCACATGCATAGGATAGTCTCATAAATAATGGCGTGAAACAACTTCAACACTTACCAACCATGAAGCGAACTCTTCTACACAATGAATTTTCCCTCCTCCATAATCTTTCATTTATCTGCCTGCATGAAACATTACACTACACAAAAGTGCATCCATGCTGCTATTCATACAATGAATGTCGACATAACATTGTGGCCTTCCGATGATGGCAAACGTAGTACAAGAAAAACATTGTAAATTACATCACATAATTAGAGGCTTAAAAGGGTACTAGTTGCTGATTGCACAAGCATAATCATTGTTTCTTGTGACATAGTTAAGAGAAATCCACAGGACACAGGTACATTGCATCCCTTTGTGGATATGACTAAACATAAATACTAGAACTGGTTTATAACAGAAACCCACTAATTAGCTGGATACTTTCAATTGTCATTCCTGATCTCCTGAAAACACATGGCATGTTTTTCCCTCTGTCCCATTTATCACTTGTCAGCGGGAAGTAAGCTTGACATAAACTCGACCAAAGCAGAAGGGCAGCTTTTAACCAGATGCTGAAATCCATCAGTTTCCTTGACCGCATCTAGCGTTTTCGAAGACTTGAGGAAGTTGAAGCATGCCTCCTTGAGCCCTTGGCAATGGTGCTGCTCAGCCAACGCCAGTGTGGTTGCCACGGTGCCAACGTCAATGTTCTGGCACAGTCTGTCCTCACATACCAGCTTGAGCCTTTGCATGTCGTACCTGTCTGCAGCTTCTAGCAAATGCTGCGCCATCACAAGGCTGGACTCATCTTCCCCTTCTGGCAACGAGTCGGTGTAAATGAAATGCAGCAGGCACTTGAACACCTGAGGTAACATATCGTCAAATAGTTACTCTCAAAAACAAAATCAACCCCTTTGAGGTTTGATTCTTGTGCTACAATAATAGGCAAAAATACGTTCTAGTAGTGTAACTCAAGTAATAGGTAGAGAGTAGACAATATATAATTGAGAAAAATTCAGCTCTGGTCCCTAGAGCAAAATATGGGCAAGCATGATCAACAAGTTTGATTTCCAGCTTGAACACCCTAACCACTACACCATGAAGCGAACTCTTCTACACAATGAATTTTCCCTCCTCCATAATCTTTCATTTATCTGCCTGCATGAAACATTACACTACACAAAAGTGCATCCATGCTGCTATTCATACAATGAATGTCGACATAACATTGTGGCCTTCCGATGATGGCAAACGTAGTACAAGAAAAACATTGTAAATTACATCACATAATTAGAGGCTTAAAAGGGTACTAGTTGCTGATTGCACAAGCATAATCATTGTTTCTTGTGACATAGTTAAGAGAAATCCACAGGACACAGGTACATTGCATCCCTTTGTGGATATGACTAAACATAAATACTAGAACTGGTTTATAACAGAAACCCACTAATTAGCTGGATACTTTCAATTGTCATTCCTGATCTCCTGAAAACACATGGCATGTTTTTCCCTCTGTCCCATTTATCACTTGTCAGCGGGAAGTAAGCTTGACATAAACTCGACCAAAGCAGAAGGGCAGCTTTTAACCAGATGCTGAAATCCATCAGTTTCCTTGACCGCATCTAGCGTTTTCGAAGACTTGAGGAAGTTGAAGCATGCCTCCTTGAGCCCTTGGCAATGGTGCTGCTCAGCCAACGCCAGTGTGGTTGCCACGGTGCCAACGTCAATGTTCTGGCACAGTCTGTCCTCACATACCAGCTTGAGCCTTTGCATGTCGTACCTGTCTGCAGCTTCTAGCAAATGCTGCGCCATCACAAGGCTGGACTCATCTTCCCCTTCTGGCAACGAGTCGGTGTAAATGAAATGCAGCAGGCACTTGAACACCTGAGGTAACATATCGTCAATCCGTATGCAAGCCTCTGTGGCGGTGCCCTCTTTCATCCCACCAAAGAGATTTGCTTTGAAGACGGGCGACCGTGCCGCGAGCACATACCGGTGCGCTGCGAACACCTCACCACTGACACTAAACCTGACATCGGCGCCTTGCTCGCTCAGCAGGAGGGCACTGAAGTGCTGTGGCCAATCAGGCGGCGGCACCACGATGGAGGAAGCCACGGCTTGGGGTTTGCCGATGACGATCATGTCACACCTAACCGTGAAGCAGTCGTCCCTGAGACGCCCTGACCCCTCCAAATCATCCCTCTTGACGAATTCAGGACGACCGGAGACGCGCATTTTGGTTGATAATCTGTTCACGTCCCTGGTGCCGCGGATGTAAGACGGCTTGTGCTTCTTCACCTCGTCTGTGAAGCTCAACAAGAACTGCACCATGACACCATCCTCGACTGTGCAGCTCTTGAGGACGAGGTAGAGGGAGACGTAGTCGGCCACATCTTTGTTGCGGCCATTGGGGTAGTATCTGATAGCCCAGGTGTGCCCGGCAACGCTGAAGAGGCGGGAGTCGACGTGCTTACCGTTGGGGAGGGCGTGCTTGGTGCGCGAGTAGCCGTCGATCCTGAGCACGTGGTGGCCGCTCGTGTCGCCGGCGACGATGCCGGAAGCGGAGCCCGAGGGCGCGCCGTCCCTGCCATGGAAGTGGGGGCCCGCATAGGATCCGTGGTTGGGACGAACGAGGCAGCGGCGAAGCTCGAAGCGGGGCACGGACGTGGGATTGTGGATTTGCTGAGCGGCGGCCGGCGACGGAGGGTTTAGGGGATTTCGGTTCGGGGGGACGCCGCCGCCACCAGAAGGGGCTCGTGGGCCGGTGTGCAGGCGTCATGGACCCTTGAGTCATGCCGGCTCATGGGCCTTTGGGTGGCCCTGTAAATAGCACGCGTACAAAAGTACAAGACGATCTAATTCTAAAAAAAAAACAAGACGATCTACGCTAAAAAAAAAAAGTAGTACAGACGATCGGATTGAATCCTACCATAGTTGTGTGTATGGCAGGGTTTGCGATTTCGAGAAAACCAAAAAAAAACACTATCAAAAGCCTCTTTGATATTCCAAAAAAATAAAATTTATTTGATGAGCCAAATATATAGATATAAATTCAAATTGAAATGTAGGACATTTAAAAGAACATGAACATTGGCCACAAGACACAAAATTCCAAACGATTCCATGTTCTCATGCAAATAAAATCTTGTTCTGACAAAAGTTAACATACAGCTCGCATTTTGTAGGGATGTTAAATTTCCAGATCCTACTAGCACCGTCAAGAAAATTTCCTCTGAAAATTGAAGATTTGAAGTCTGCAGTGATTTGTGTTGACATAACTAAAAGTCGTGAAGCTAACCTATCTGAATTAAGCTCACTTATGCAGATAATTACCTCCCTCCTCAATCAGAAATCAACCCTGACAATCTTTTTCTTTTATGCAAGAGGGTCGTCAAGATACAAGACAAGCTGATAGCAGACACCAAAACTTCTTGGTGGTCACCTTTATGCCTTTGTGGCACCATAAACGTGTGATCCTAGCCCTGGTCAGATAAACTCCAGTTAACAGCCATCACAGGAGTGGATTTATTATTCCGTCATAGACCCTAATAAGAATTTATAATCATATATCAGAGCTCCAAAGAAAAAACAGAAACAACAGATGCAGGCTGCAAACAGACGAATAATTACTCACCACTTTTAACTGAGGCCATATAAATCATGATCGACATGTTGGTAAATAGAAAGTAAACTATTCGTTTGCAACAACGGCATTAGTTGTAAGCCACACAAGAGAGAATGCCTGAACCTTTGTCGGTACACGAAGCTCCTCCATAAGCGCTATAGGAGCTGACCAAAAGAATCCTTTGCACACAATGCTCGTGCTCAACAGAGATAAAATTCGTAATTATGTCCCATATTGATCAAACATATATGACCTTATAATATGATTAAATCTCACAGAAATAAGGATTTTCTGGTATAATTTCAACAGAAAGCTTGCACGAAGTGGACACCTTGAGATGTTCCACATTAGCAAAGTACATCGACAAGAAACAATATATTAACCAACTCCATACTATTCAATCAATGTCATATACTATATGGTTGTATATGCTATCTGACCAGGGCTAAGATATAGGTGTATATGCTATCTGAACCATACAACTCCATTTGAGTACTACATATAAACTCTTCTGTAAGATAGAATTTTCCAAACCATTCGAGTTCATAATCAAACAGTTATAAAAAGAGCATCACAGTACTAAAATAATGAGGCAGACATTATTGGTATCTACAATAATGTCTATATAAGGCAGACCCACTATCTATCACTAATGTTTCTAAAGCTCAATCCTGGTGAAGCCACGTCACTCAGAAAATTCAAGCAGTTGGATATTCTTCAGCCTTTTTCATCTAGCCATCTATTTCTCACAACTCAACAGTCATACGTACACCATATGCTTTTTGTTTAATCATTCACTTGATGAATGCCAACATTACTCAACACAGCATCAATTGGGCAGTTTCTATTACTAAAGTATGACATCAATTTTTATTCTATTTAAACCCGTCAGCCCACTAGCTAGCCAAGCATTACACATTGGCTTCTCTGTAAAATTCTGTAAGCGAAGCATGTTTTGTTACATAATTTGTTCTCTATTAACAACAAAAATTCTGTCAGGCCGGCATTAAAAGCCTCATATATATTATCCTCTTCATTGCTCTTCCATCAGTTCTCCCAAGAAGATATATATGAAGTGCATGCATGAACGTGATGAATGTACACAAGGATTCTAAAAAACCCAAAGTTTGTCTAACTATGACAAGCAAATCTCAAGGTGAAAACATAACCAAGCAACTGCCATCTTACAATCAGGGGCAAGAGAGGACCATTCCTCCATGCCATTTTCACAGTAGAATAGGATTTCAGACATGAAAAAGAAATTTCCTTCATTTACTTATACCTCTATTTATTTTGCCAACAAATTTCACTCTATAGATATACATGCATTTGTCCTATCTTCAAATTAAATAATACAACTGCGTGTGAAGAAAGGCATTGTCCCCACTCCCCACTATTTTCCGTATTATCAAGCGATAATATAAAAATTACAATCAAACTCCCGCAGCGACGCGCGGGGAATTCACCTAGTGAAAGAAAAACCTCATCTTTAATACAAGTCGAATAATTAGATGCTGCTATTACATTACCTCGGTTTCCAGCCAGCAATGGTTCAATGTACCCTGATACAAAGAAACTTATTTATTTATAGCTATTAAGACCATGTATATTTAAAATCATCTTTGATATCCAGATTCAAATAACACATGAGGTATTGTTTGTAGATGATAAATAGTTCCAGATTGATTCTCTTCCATTTTGATTCTCAACATCATCTAAGATTTATTCAATGCTGAAAATGGAATACTTACCTACTGAAGTTCAAGTGTATTACACATTTTTCTTTTTTCTTTTTTGACAAATTTTCAACATGCAACATTTGCTGAGGACACAGAAACTCCATGACACAAAATCTGCACCCATGTAATTATAACATGCTGCAACCAGCAGATAGCACAAGACCTTGCGAAACATTTTTTCCTTAGAAAATGGCCAAAAAAATATAAAACCATTCTGAAGAACAGCATCTGGAGAAGAAAACAGTGAAGAATAGGTTCAGTTACTGTAGATCCAATTCCACAGATCAATCGTAGCTCATTAATTTCATGACCTTCTTAAGTTGCTACATGCCAACAACGACCAATATACATCATGATTCACGAATACAGACTAGAAACAGAGTCTTCAATAGCAGGATAACTACGGACTAGTATGCAATCTCATACTTTCTTACAAGTAAATGGTATCAGGACATATAAACAGGAGCCCAAATTGTCTGAAGAAATAATGGTGTGAAAGTGACACAAAATCAACACTTACCCGTGAAGTGAACTCTTCTTCGCTGGATTTTCCTTTGTCCATAATCTTTCGTTTATCAGAGCCTGCATGAAACATTACACCACACAGAAATGCATCCATGCTGCTAATCATACAATGAATAAAGTGGACAACATTGTGGGACACCGATGCTTGCAAACATCATTCAAAAAACTATCATAAATGACCATCACTTAGTAGAGGCTTAGAAGTGCACACTTGGTGATCACACTGTCATAATCAGTGTTTCCTATGACATGAATGCTAACAAAAGGGGCATAGTACATACCCTTCATTTGTTGGTATGACTACACTTACATACAAAAACTGGTTTTTGATAGAAAACCCACTAATTGGCTGGATACTTCCAATCATCATTCAGAATCTGCCGAAAACCCATTTCACGTACTTCACTTTATGTCCCGTTTATCAGCGGGAAGCAAGCTTGACATAAACTCGACCAGAGCAGAAGGGCAGCTTTTAACCAGATGCTGAAATCCATCAGTTTCCTTGACCGCATCCAGCATTTTCGAAGACTTGAGGAAGTCGAAGCACGCCTCCTTGAGTCCTTGGCAGTGGTGTTGCTCAGCCAACGCCAGTGTGGTTGCCACGGTGCCAACTTCAATGCTCTGGCGCAGTCTGTTCTCACATATCAGCTTGAGCCTCTGCATGTCGTACCTGTCTGCAGCTTCTAGCAAATGCTGCGCCATCACAGGGATGGACTCCTCTTCCTCTTGGCCTTCTAATTCTGGTAGCGAATCGGTGTAAATGAAATGCAGCAAGCACTTGAACACCTGAGGCATCATGTCATCAATCCATATGCAAGCCTCTGTGTTGGTGCCCTCTTTCATCTCACCAAAGAGATTTGCCTTAAACACTGGCGACCGTGCCGCGAGCACACACCGGTGTGCTGCGAACACCTCACCGCCGACGCTAAACCTGACATCGGCACCTTGCTGGCTCATCAGGAGGGCACTGAAGTGCTGTGGCCAGTCAGGCGGAGGCACAGGGCTGGAGGAGGCCACGGTGTCATCAGCTTGGAGTTTTCCGATGACGATCATGTCGCACCTAATCGTGAAGCAGTCGTCCTTGAGGCGCTCTGACTGCTCCAAATCTTCCCTCTTGATGAATTCCGTGCGGCCGTAGCTGCAACTTTTGGCCGAAAATCTGTTCGTGGACCCGGTGCTTACGAAAGACGGTGCGTGCCTCTTCACCTGGTCGATGAAGCTCAACACGAACTGCACCAAGACGTCTTCGGCAGTGGAACTCTTGAGGACGAGGAAGAGGGCGATGTAGTCGGCGTTGTCCGGGAGGACGCCGTTGGGGTAGTACCTGATGACCCAGGTGTGCCCGGCGACGCTGAAGGGGCGGGAGTCTACGTGCTTGCCATTGGGGAGGGCTTGCTTGGTGCGCGAGTAGCCGTCGATCCTGAGCTCGTGGTAGCCGCTCGTGGCGCCGGCGACGATGGCGGAGGAAGAGCCCGAGGGCGCGCCGTCGCCGGCAATGGAAGAGAGAGCGGGCATGGTAAGGCTGGACGAGGTAGCGGCGCCCGAGGAGCGGTGGGGTGGCGCCGCCGGGCACGGACGTGCGGTGGTGGGTTGGGACTGGGACTGGGGAGCGCGGCGGCGACGGAGACGGTTTGTTTCTTTGTTTGTTTGTTTTTTTTTTGGTTTTTTTTTTTTTTGGAGCACAAAGACGGAGACGGTTTGGTGCTTTCGGACTCGCTTCCCGGGCCAAGAGAGTAGCTGGAATCCTGCTGGGCTCATGGGCCCTTGGGTGAGTCGTACTGGCCTCATGGGCTCTTTGGTATAGTAATAATAAAGTATTATAATTAATTAGTGCATGCACATTCCCTAAAAAACAATTTCTGTGCAATTGTGCAAACGGACGTCGCTGGCAGTCAGATCCCGATCCAACCATCGATGGGCAGGCGCGCGTGTCCCTTAATCCCACCTGTACCAATTCACACAAAACCCTCAATCAAACATAATTTCTCGCGAAAAACTTCCCCTCAATCTGTTATCGTCGTTGTTTCCTCCCAACGAAACAAAACCGGCGGCAATTCTCCATCCTTTTTTGCGAACACGCAGGGCGACGGGAATGGGTGAGGGGTGGTTTTTGCCTCCCCATGGGCCTAAGAGTGTTATTTTCTCCCGTTCTCATTGCTCAATCGTCGTCTTGATCCATTGACATCGCCCAAGTCGTCCGCCGCTGGCTGCCGCGCCATCGATCAACCTTTGGCCCGGCACCTTCTCCGGTGACAAACCATGCAGCATCGCTGGAGATGATAGGACCTGCCGCTCCCCCACACCGCCGCTCGATCTTGAGGCACCTTGCACCGAAGATTTGGAAATTGGAGCACTGTAGAAAAAGGTCCAATCTCAAGCTCGGCCATAAAGTTGAGGCGTGGAAGCTTGTTTTTTTCTTTTCGTTTTCATGGGACCTACGGCAGATCTTGCGATCTACCTGAAGCTTGCTAGCTTGTGGGGTAACATGTCGGATGAATTTGAAGTGTAGCAGCTCGCTCAAACTTAGATAAATGGCTCCAATTTCAGTTCTGAAACTTTCAGCATGTCTGAACTTTCTGAAGTGTCCAATTTTGATTGCCCAAGCAGAAATGACATTTGACTGCCGCAAACAAGAGGTTAGGTACTCATGTAACCTGAACATGGGAGCGGCATTTTCACCAAAATCAATCATCGAGAGGCATTGATATATGTACATTATATTAGAAAAAGTTCAGAACATTCAACCTGTCACTGAAATAACTTAATGTCTTAATCACTGAAATAACTTAATGTCTTAATGTCTTAATCATAACATTCAACCTGTCATTCTGATTTAGATGATCACATGCAAACTTTAGTTCAAAGCTGGAGAAACAAAAATCAAATCGCATCCTAGAGGAACGACATTCATATATAGTTCAAATACAAACGATTACATGATTCTGAAATAGATCAAAGATCTATGCGTTTGGATGCGCAGACGTGGAAATGAATAGGGAGACCACAGTTGCGGGAAGGGATGGTGCCACTGCGGATGGTGTTGCTGTGAACACTGCCAGATAGCTTCGCTCCGGTGACATCGGCATTGATGCAGGCTCCAGGGATGAACATCGAAACATTCGTGCCGGCGTGCCGCTGGTATTACTAGCACAGAAGATTGCGGCGGCTCGCCTGGTGAGGTAATTCTCCTTGATCCGCTACTCCATGACCGCCTCCCCCATTCCCCTCGCCTACATCGAGAATCGCCGTCGTTTCTGTTTCGTCGGCAGGAAGAACGACGAGAACAGGTTGACGAGGGAGTTTTTCGCGTGAAATTCTGTTTGATTAGGGGTGTTTGCGTGAATCGGTACAGGTGGGATTAAGGGGATACGCGTGTGCCTGTTTATGGATGGTTGGATGGCGATCTGATGGCCAGCGAAGCCCATTTGCACCATTGCACAGAATTTACTTTTGCACAGAAAATTTCCCCCACATAAACAATAGACATTTCTCAACAAAATTCGTATAGCGATTACATGATTCTGAAATAGATCAAAGATCTATGCGTTTGGATGCGCAGACGTGGAAATGAATAGGGAGACCACAGTTGCGGGAAGGGATGGTGCCACTGCGGATGGTGTTGCTGTGAACACTGCCAGATAGCTTCGCTCCGGTGACATCGGCATTGATGCAGGCTCCAGGGATGAACATCGAAACATTCGTGCCGGCGTGCCGCTGGTATTACTAGCACAGAAGATTGCGGCGGCTCGCCTGGTGAGGTAATTCTCCTTGATCCGCTACTCCATGACCGCCTCCCCCATTCCCCTCGCCTACATCGAGAATCGCCGTCGTTTCTGTTTCGTCGGCAGGAAGAACGACGAGAACAGGTTGACGAGGGAGTTTTTCGCGTGAAATTCTGTTTGATTAGGGGTGTTTGCGTGAATCGGTACAGGTGGGATTAAGGGGATACGCGTGTGCCTGTTTATGGATGGTTGGATGGCGATCTGATGGCCAGCGAAGCCCATTTGCACCATTGCACAGAATTTACTTTTGCACAGAAAATTTCCCCCACATAAACAATAGACATTTCTCAACAAAAATAAATATTATATATATTGTCTCGAGAATACTGACAATAAAATCATTCGGTTGCAACAGTCAACAGTGCCGAATATGGTTGTTTTAGAAATTGGTCACATAATAGTTATTTGGGGTGTCAATTTTATATATATTTATCTTTCCACTTGGGGTTTTTGGCATGTTGATCAGAATTTACTACACCTTTCTCACAAAAAAAATACGTCTAAACAAAATTTTAGGTGTCTGAATGTTTTAAAAGATATTAATCTTAGTTTATATTAATCGTTCTTAAAGCAAATTTGATGATAAAAAAGTAAAGTGCAACAGAAGTCTTTTAATTTTTCTTTTATATTCTTACCTGGGTACATGAACATCTAAAAGTAAAATCTAGATCCATGACCTATTTAAGTGGCGCAACAAAGTTTTAAACCCATTCAATATGGCTATGAGATATGACATGTATTGTTATTTCATAGCTGACGTGAACAACTGAGAATTTTTCAGACATTTGGACGGTGGATCATTTACTAACTCATTCAATTTGAAAGCAGTTGCTCATCTCTTACACTTTCATTTCATTTTGCAAAAATATTTATTATTCCACGATTTTTTTTGGCAATCCACGCTGGATTTAATAATCGGCCAAAAAGGCTTGGACCTTTCTTGTACCATATATGTTGTTCGTGAACTTATATCTCTATTTTAAAATTGTATGGACTGAGGTGAGAATACATAAAAAGTTTAAACACCTAGATGTATTTTACTTTGAATAAAAATTGAAGTGTTGAATTCTCTTATATCACTCCATCCGTTTTAAAATATAAGCAATTGTTGACTTTTAGACATTATGTTTAACCGTTTGTTTTATTTAAAAAATTATAGAAATATAATTTATTTTTTCAAAATTATTTTATTATTAAATATATTTTAAACATGATTTAATTATTTTTATAATTTTAAAAAAATGAATAAAATGAATGATCAAACACGACACTTATATTTTAAAACAGAGGCGTATAAAACTGAAATGCAACTTGTCCCGTTTGATCCTCGTGGACAAAAAGCCGATGGTTTACCTCCCGGTCCTCCCCAGTCCCCACCCAGCCAACAGTCAACGGAGTTCCCTCCCCCTCTGCTCCCCTGCGCTGCGCCAATCGAAGATGGAGCAGCGCGAGATACCCAGAGTGAAGCTCGGCACCCAGGGCCTCGAGGTAATCGATCGCGAACCCCACCTCCATCTGTTTCGAATGCTAACAAGCCTCGAGATTTTTGAATTTGTTCTCAGTATTATAATATGGGAAGAAAGTTAGAATACCATATTCATCTGCAAAATCTCGTTTGTTCCCTGTATTTAATCGCAACTCTTGCAAAAGAAATGAGATCCTTGAAAAGGAAGCAGGGATAAAAGATGCGATTTGTGAATGCAGTAGGGAAACTTTGTAGCATTTTCGTCCCATTGGTTAGGCCTTGCTAGTGGGTTTGATCGATTGGGAATACGCTATGTGCATTGCAGGTGTCCAAGCTTGGGTTCGGGTGCATGGGCCTTTCCGGAATCTACAACGCCCCGATCCCTGAGGAAGCTGGGATTGCAATTATCAAGCACGCATTCGAGGCTGGTATCACCTTCTTTGACACCGCAGACGTATATGGGCCTTACACCAATGAGGTCTTGCTTGGAAAGGTAAACTCTTTCTGATTGCAGTGTCTTTTGAATGTCTGACCTCGCTCGATGCCAATGAAATTGAGGAGGACTGAAAAATGTCTTACTTGTCTGGAGGCCAGTAGAATTGGAAAGGAAGGATGGGGATGTTTCTTGCTGAGTTTATATAGGTGCCATCTTTTTACGATTCTTTGATTGGAAACAATTATGATGAATTGCTTTTTGCCCCACTGTTAAGAACTTAAGATGTTACTCATTTTTGTAACTTCATTAAATAACCGTATCCTCGGATTGCAGTTTTAGCGTGTGCCTGGTTGAAGCTAGATTAAGAATTCCGGTATCTGCCCATTGAGGTGTACTATATTTGACCTGGCTTTCACCTGTCTCAACTCCAAATTGTGCTACAGTTGTTTTGCTCCACTGACCTAGTTTGTCTAGATTCTAGAAAAGAATCGCAAAAATTATATATTACAAAGCATCTTCAACAACCATATTTTTAACGCAAAGTACGATTAGTGGCCCTCTATAGTCATCTGATTGATTCGGTTTCAGACTATGTTTTTCCCCTTCAGAATCAGCAGTTCCGCAAAAGATTGCCACCGAAAGTAGCCTCTGGTGCTTAGCTGGGGTCAAATATTTGCATGAGCTGCTACTTCAGTCATATTTGGGTAGGAAAACAACCTGATGCATCACGCAGAGCTGCTACCTTGCCTCCTCATCACGGCCATCCTTCCTGATGCATCATCAACACAGGAATGCTACCATGTCGTAGCCCTGCTATTCCACGATTCTGTTTTCCAACGCTAAACTTGCTATCCTTTTCAGGCCAGTGAGGCTGTAGCTTTTTAGAAGGCCAAGGCCGGGATTAATACAATCTTCTCATCATCTAAAAAAAATAGTATTGGAGAATGGAAATAATTATGTTTTGTTTCGCTTTGGTGAAAAAACAGAGACAGGGAGCAATTTACTTTTTTTGGGAAAAAAATCCATATATGGTAAATCCTACCATGCACCTTTCTATGCCGCTCACTGTGGTTGCATTTATGGCCTTTGGTCAAACATGTTACCGTGGAAATTAAATATGCATCTTAACTCTAGAAACACATTACCTTTGAATGAGCTGATTTACTAGGTAAGATTCTTTTGTTCTGTTCCAAAAGGAAAAAAAAAGCTAAAAAAAATAACTGATGTCACAAAGGGCACCATAGAAGATTATCCAAACATCCTTCATTTTTGTTGAAACTCATAAGATTGTACTTGCTAGGTGTTTCTGAATTAGATAGACATGGAAATGCAACAGATACGATCAGGATCAGTATTCAGCCAAACATATCTGGTGTGGGAATTTTGTTGGTTGCCATAGGTCCAGCATCCCATTAGCAAAAGTGTTATAATTTAACCTTTAACAATATTCAAGAATTTCATAATTAAGTAAACTTGCAAAAAATATGTTTTCAAATTCATCTTTGCTATCGAGATTCAAAAAAACTCAATTGCTACCGTTAGCACACAATGAACAGACAGATTGATTCTTGTCTATTTTATTTGTCAATACCTAAGGCGAATTTGTTGCTTAATATTTTGCAGATTTTTTTTAACATCATGTGTGCTGCATACATGATTTATTTGAGGAAATTTTGAAATAATGGGACATACTGAATTCACTTATGGTAATGCAGGCCTGCTTCCATTCTCACCCCTTTCATACATGACTATCCTAAAACTATCTTGCCCGGTGTCTGGAGATATACGATGGCAAGTGATTCCCTTGATGCTTATCAGGAAATCTATTTTCGATGATGGTCCTCTAATCCCTATTGAGCTGGTAGTCCAATGTGGCAATCCCAGATTTCCAGTATTCAATGATACTCAGTTCCTAGACATACTATACACCATATGATATGGTCTCAGCTGCTAACAAAGATCTCGCTGAGTCCTGAATTTGCGGTCCTTTTCTTCCTCGACTACATATTGAAGCCACACACTGCCATGTGTAAACTGCATATTTTTACTCACTATAATATAAATGATTTTGTTTTTGAGCAGGCACTGAACCAGCTGCCCCGTGATAGGGTGCAAGTGGCCACCAAGTGTGGCATTGCAGCATTCGATGCCAGTGGCGTGCAAGTGAAGGGCACTCCGGATTACGTGCGTGCATGCTGTGAAGCAAGCCTTCAGCGCCTTGCTGTGGACTACATTGATCTATACTACCAACATCGCATTGACCAATCGGTGCCTATAGAGGAAACTGTGTGTATCTGTTGATTCTGTAATGTGCTTGCAGTTAGCATTTCATCCATTCTGTCTGACTTCATCAATGACTGAATGAGCGAGTGTAGATGGGGGAATTCAAAAGGTTGGTCGAAGAAGGGAAGGTGAAATATATTGGATTGTCAGAGGCTAGTGCAGATACCATTCGACGAGCGCATGCCATTCACCCAGTCAGTGCAGTACAGTTGGAATTTTCTCTGTGGACTCGAGATATAGGGGAAGAAATAATACCAGTTTGCAGGTTCATCCATACCTATCCCTTGTAACAATCTAGACTACTTCAGCTCCTGAAACTAATGCACGTGGTGCTGATAGTGTGTCAAAATCTAGGCTACTTCAAACCAAGATGTTCCTTGTAACTATCTTATTGGATATCATGCTTATAGAGTTTCAGTATCTTGGCAACAGTAAAATGAGTTGGAGAACTCCTTATCATTGAATAAAAATGAAAATCAAATGTTAGAAAAATTATTAAGTTTATGTTTAGGTTAATTATTTTACACTACTATGCTTTTCAGGTGTTTAATTATTACTGGTTCAATGACTGTCTTTATGCTTACCTGTAACAAATACAGTTTTGGCTTCATATCCTATGACCATTTTGTGGACTCGAGATATAGAGGAAGAAATAATACCAGTTTGCAGGTTCATTCATAACTATCCCTTGTAACAATCTCGGCTACTAATATGTTCCATTTTTTAGCCTCTCATACATTTGTTTTTTGATATATCCATAGATGATGCATGTGGTGCTGCTAGTATGTCAAAATCTGGGCTACTACCGAGATGTTCCTTGTAACAATCTTATTGGATATCATGCTTGTTGTGTTGATAGAGTTTCAGTATCTTGGCAACAGTAAAATCAGTTGGAGAACTCCTTATCATTGAATAAAAATGAAAATCAAATGTTAGAAACATTATTATGTGTATGTTTAGGTTATGCTTTTCATGTGTTTAATTATTAATGTTTCAATGATTGTCTTTATTCTTACTTGTAACAAATATAGTTTTGGCTTCATATCCTATTTGGCCGAGTAAAAGGATAAGGTACCCAGAAACTAGTTTGCATGTCATGTAATGGTCGCTTTGTATAATAAATCCGTTTCTCTGAACTAATATAATAAATCCATTACTGTTGTATGGGCTGGAATCTTTGAGCTATTCTTAGATGTCCACCTTCGTTGTCTCTAACACATTGCAATTCCTTAGTAACTTACGCCTCATTTTATCTTCAGTTCTCATACCAATAAAAAGCATTTGTTTCCTTCAGGGAGCTTGGCATTGGAATCGTTCCATATAGCCCACTTGGCCGTGGATTTTTTGGTGGCAGGGCAATTGTAGAGAGTATACCATCAGAAAGTTTACTGGTAAGTGAAGTTTACACTACTATAATCATCTTTAACTCACAAGTTATTGGCATTATATGCTGTGACTTATTGTGTATTATGCCCCTTTTCAGTCTATGGATCCTAGGTATACCGGAGAGAACTTGATGAAGAATAAAATTTTGTATAAACGACTTGAAATGCTGTCAGATAAGTATGGGTGCAGCCCAGCTCAACTTGCTCTCTCCTGGGTTCTTCATCAAGGGGAGGATGTGGTCCCAATCCCTGGTAATATGTCTTGACATCTCCCGCTAAAAGCAGTATTTTTCTAAAGTGCTCCTCATTATGAGGTGTATAACAAGGTAATTGAAGACCAGGGTCCAAGACCTAGTCAACCTGTGACCATAGCTCAGCAAACCTTTTGTGCCACAAAAACTTGCCCACTCAGTTGTTAGAAAAAATAAATTCTTTTTTAAAAGTTAGACCTTTTTTAAAAAAGAAAAAAGATTGAAGTCAGATCGACTCTAAGATGGATACATACATACATACATCTGCAAATATGTAAGCATCACATGATTCCATTTACGTCATTAAGCATATCTATCTGTCTATGTAACTGGCCTTCTGAACCCTGCACACATGCAAACACACGCACACGCACACAATCGTTCCTTTGTTTCCAAATAGTCCAAGCACCCAACGTCACCAAGGATCACAGTCCTTGCATGTGAGTAAGACAGTGAAACATAGGATCTGAGACCGCAGCTTGGATTTTCTACTATGTAAAGCTAAGTTTACACTGCACACATGGTGATATTTGCAATAAAAGCTAATCCGTTTTCCAAGCAGGTCAAGATATTGCACTAGCGTGAGTACTTACTAGAGTGCATTTTTCAGTTTCGGCGTTATTATGGACGTGTCTTCATTTTGTTGTTCATATGATGTCATTTGAGTAGAATTAGTCTGAACCTTGCTACAAAAATGAAAACAGTCGGCCCCTTGGGGAAAGACCTCCCCTGATACATTGCATTAAGAAGCAGTCCCATCACTGAGGCCAAGAAAGGTCACGGCAGCTGTTGACCTTACACGGGCAGCCGCCGCCTATGGATCGGGCCTTAACCCTTTCTTTGAGGCCCCAGTCCCACACACTAAAGGCTACCTATGCTTCTTGGGGGAGCCAGCGAACCTGGTCGGTAGCCTCCTAGTGGAACGACTCACCACCATGCTAGAAGCAAGTTCGCAAACCTTGCAAAGATCTTGGTATTACACTGGAAAGGTGTTGTCTTGCACAGTATGCAGTACTTAATGATGTCAGACCTTCCAAATTGTGGTCTCGTCTAGCATTTTTCTTTGTATGCAGGACATCGATGTCAATTTGAGCAATCTTATCTTTAATTAAAATGTTTTAGCATCTTGACCTCCAAAGTTGCAGTATTGCCTAGTTTTGAAATTACTCGAGTGGTAAGACGTATTTTCTGAAAGTAACACAAGATCCAAGTGTTACCCCTCCCTGTCATTTACTAGAAAAGCAAATTCCTCCGAAGCATTGAGACTGAAAATTTGCATCCCTTTGACTGTTAGAAACTTATCAGCTGTTCTCCACTGCAATAGGTGTTGTGATGCAAGTATCAGAATCAGATTCTGTGGGATGTTCTTTTTTTCCTCAAATAAGTGGAGCATTCTTTTCTTTTAAGAATTTGTTCTCATTCACCTTATTAGATTTACGTAAGTACATTCACAATGTCAAAATAACATGACTAATCTTATTTTTTTCTGAAACTGGGAGATGATTTGCACGTATAGCTTTTGCAGTTGTCAGTCTAGTTCATATTCTGATATTTTAGTTATATACATTCTCTTGTGCTTCATTTAGGCAGGAAATGCTACAGTTTGTATAAAAGTTCTCTAAGCCATAACTTATCATGCATAACTGCTCTTTGGATCTAGGAACAACAAAGGTTAAGAACCTTGATGATAACATTGGGGCTATAAATGTAAAGCTGAGCAAGGAAGACCTCAAAGAAATCTCGGCTGCAGTCCCTGCTACTGAGGTGGCTGGGTCTAGAGTTGTTGGAATCTTTGAGCCGTATTCTTGGAGGCTTGCAAATACCCCACTTCCAAAGTAGCGAATTCACAGGTTGAAATACAATTCGAGATGTTCCTACCATGATATTTTGCATTTGTTCATATCTACATGAAAGAAACATTATTTTCCATATTTCAATGGCATTATGTTCGGACTATAGATAGTCCAATTTGCAAATAAATGTATCTGATGGTTAACCTTTCATGCTCAACATTCTCTGAGCAACTCGTATTGTTCTCTGAGTCAATTCTAACATTATTTTCCGTCGGCTATAATTTGAAGGACAGAGAACCAGAAAACGTTGCAGCTTCATCGCAGCACAAATTGCTGTGTTGAGTGTTGGTGAGTTGAGACTTGAGAGTGTGCTTGCCCTACCTCATTTTTAACAAACAAAAGTTGGCTTTCTGAGCTGACGTGAAGCACCCAAAGTTTTCGGCAAATAGCCCTGACATGCTAATGAGTACAGCTTATAGGCACTGTGAGATGTTTCCACGTTGCCCATTTCACATTTTTTAAAAAAAAAAATCCATTTCACCGTACTCTTGTGCCGTCCACTCCATGTTATTTCTGGATAGTCCAAATCATTTAAGTTCAAAACAACACCGAGGGTAAGGAGAACAGTGCAAAGAATACCGAGGCAGATATGGTGAGTTGTAAAAATGAAAAGCACTAATCTGTCAAAATGAAGAGACATACATGCTTATTTAACTAGTTGAACTCCCCGCGCTTTGTTGCGGGAAGGATCGATAGATTGAAATTGAAGCAAAAGGAAATTTACCGAAGTTACTTTGGAAGCTTGACCAATTTTGCAGCTATCTGATACATCACTTTTCATATAACACTCTGTATATATTATGTAAACGACTGGCCAATTCTTCGGTCCTATCACATCTGACAGAAAATTGTACCAAAATGAGATGTTACGGACTTATTAATCCCTGAGTAAACCTGTGAACAATGCAATGATTGATCTCCTCAATAAGTTGTGGACCAAGCAAAGAAAACTTTTAACAGCCAAAGGTGCAGGTGGACAAAATAAGAATGCTGCATTAGATAAATATCAGCGAAGGAACTGAATTGAAGTGAACTGAGATAACACTTTGATTTCTGAGCAAGAAATAGTCTGCACAATCGGTTCCTGTAAACAGTAAATGTCAAGGTAAGTTTATCATAATTGACATGCTTATATTATGTAGAGAAGAATTGAGGCAAAAATACAATATGATACTGAGCAATTCTGTCTGACACAGCAAAAACTGTGTTTTATACCTGGGGAGGGATGGATTATTGAACTACTGGTGGAGGGTTGCTGGCTCCCTTGCAGCGTTGGTGATGCTACGGCCACCTGACTTTGCTACAACCTGCAGAGCAAGGAGACGTTGCGGCCACCATCCTTCATCTGGTTGTTATGATCGAGAAAATTCATCAACGATCTCCTTCAGAAACAGGAGCAAGCATAAATGGGAGAATAATTACATGTTGTTGCAGAAAAAAATCTGGGCAACCTGCCAAAAAGAATCATTGGTTGAGGCGACGGTCCATTGATAAATCAAGAGTTGTAGGCGTGTATAACCACCACCATCTCCAACAAAATTAGCAGGAGAAACAGAAGGATTAGGCACTCTAATCATCTGATCTTGGGGCAGATTAGAGGGGTATATATACTACTACAATGGGGAGAGGAAGTGTCATTAATATCTGATTCATGGCGGGAGTTTTGATTGGTGAGTAGTGGCGTCAGTTTTCAAGATTCCTTGCGGGAGGATTAATGGGACAGGTAGGGTGCATCGCCTGTTGTCTGGACAGAGCCATGGTGGTCTTGGGTAGATGAAAAGCCTCAGCAATGTTCGTCTGTTTTTAAGTGTCGATCAGTTAAAAGTATAAATTAAAAGAAGAGGCAACGTATGCAATTGAATTAGTACTAACTACAAAACGTATGCATTTTGTTGGGGGACTAATGGTTACGGATAGAATGAAGGACTGACAGATAGAGGGAAAAGATGGACGATCCAACGGCTAGATGTGGCCTCCAAGCTCCGATCTGACGGCTGAAATTTGCTGGTGACGTGGACGCATGAGAATTGAGCTTTATAGCAATAATGATATTTAGTGGGATGCGTCTATATAGTATATATAGATGTGCATATTACATAACTTATAATTTCCCTGCGATAATTAACTGTTAACCAGATTTGATTTATTGTCATGTATAAGATATTATCCTGTCACTTTTTTTATTAAAAAAAGCATACTGCTAATTAAATTAAGGTTACAGATATTAGGCATATGGCAATGACCAAACACAAGAACAAGGGGCACATAGCGTTTAAAAAGGAGTCAATGAAACCGCACTGAAAACAGGTAGCTGGAAATGAATTTTTGTGGTAAAGAACTGAGTACGGATCTGAATCTATTCAAAGGATTGATCACAACTCCGATCTTAAGTTGGCACTGCCAATCTACATCTGTAAACAATCTCAAGCATATACAAAAGATTCTTCAAAATATGGAGCTTGTATAATTTCACACTGCTCTGCCATTATTTGATTGAGCAGCATATAAACTGAGGCAACCAAAAATTTTACATTGTAGTCATATCAGCTAGTGAAAAAAAGAGCTCTTCTTGGGTAGATATGTCCCTTGCCATCGATAGTAACTTATATGAACCTTCATGGCACATTATACTGAACAAAAGGAAATTCCAAGCTTCTAAAGTGAGAGAATAATGCAAAATTCCTGGGAGGGGTGTAAAATAGGAATAATGTCAATAATGAGCATCCAGGTAAACTTAGAGGCTTAGAAGTGAACTACTTGCAGATAACACTAGCATGCAAGTTTTCTTTACATCATGTTTAAAAGCTATCCACTAATTAAGCAAGCGAAGAAACAAAACCACACATAGTTGGACCCCAATCTTTTGTAGGAATGACTCAAAATATATATAGTACCTACTAGAAATACTGTTTGATTCCCGACACGCTAATTAGTTTTTCGTGATACTTGCAATTGCCATTCCTGATATAGTGATCCCCCAATTTCATGTCTTCCATTTTTATATTCGCTCGCCCATATATCAACGGGCAGCAAGATTGGACATCAACTCAAACAAAAGGGAAGGGCAGCTTTTAGCCAAATGCTGGGATCCATCAGTTGACATGACTGCATCCAGTGTTTGCTTAGTCTTGAGGAAATCGAAGCACGCCTCCTTAAGTCATAGTTAGGGGTGTTGCTCAGCCAGCGCCAGTGTGGTTGCCACCGTGCTCACGTCAATGTGCCGGCACAGTCTGTCCTCGCAGATCAGCTTGAGCCTCGGCATGTCATACCTATCAGCTGCTTCGAGCAAATGCTGCGCCATTGCAGCGCCACCAGTGGCATCGTCTTCCTTCTCAATCTCTTGTAGCGAGTCAGTGTAAATGAAATGCAGCAAACTCTTGAACACCACGGGTAACATATCGTCAATCCGTATGGAATAATCTTCCGTGGCGGTGCCGGTGCCCTCCCTCATGGAGCCAAAAAGCAGTGCACTGAAAAACGGTGACCGTGCCGCGAGAACACATTTGTGCGCGCGGAACTCCTCGCCACCGACCCGGAACACCACGTCGGCGCCCTGCCCTCCAAGGAGGAGGTTGCCGAAGTGCTGCGGCCAGTCCGGCGGCGGCACCGCAACGAATAAGGAAGCGTCCTGTGCGCGGGGCTCGCCTGCAACAACAACGTCGCACCTGACCGTGAAGCAGTCGTTCTTGAGCCGACCCGATTGCTCCAGATCCTCCTTGATGAATTTCTTGTATCCCCAAGAGGGGGCGGCCGTGCTGAACGTGTGCTCCTTGAGCTTGCAGACGTGGGACGGCTTCTGCTTCTCCACCTCGTCCGTGAAGCTGAACCCGAACTGCGTCACGAGGCTGTCGGCAACTTAGTGGGGGTATTGGAGAACGAGGTAGAGGGACAGGAAGTCGGCGCACTCCGGGCGTTCGCCGTTCGGGTAGTACTCGATAACCCAGGTGTGCCCGGCGACGCGGAAGGGGCGGGACTCGACGCACTGGCCGTTGGGAACTGTGGACTTGATGCGCGAGTAGCTCTCGATCCGGAGCACGTGGTAGCCGCTCGCCGCGACGGCGACCA
>LAPY01000577.1:88851-101754 GCA_000970635.1 Eragrostis tef
GGTCGGGCTCGGCCTCGCCAGCGCCTTGCACGGAGAGGCCACCGGCGGAGCAGCGACGACGACTGTCATGACAGGGCAGAGGCTCCGGCCGGCCCACGCCACCAGCGCGCCGTGCTCGCCGTCGCCGCCGGCGGCGGAGTTCGGCATCGAGAGGCCGGCGCATGTCGCCGAGGGAGATGGAGGAGTCGGAGGAGTACTACACCCGCGTCATCGCGCGCGGGCCGAACGCGAGGACCACCACGCACATATTCGACGACCGCGTCGTCGTCGACGGCTGCGGGATGTCGGCGGCGGGGAGCGGCGAGGACGAGTTCTTGAGGTGGTGCCACGGCTGCAGCAAGGAACTTGGCCTGGGGAAAGACATCTTCATGTACAGGTCAGTGCGATTCTCTCTCCGCCACTCGTTTATGCTTCCTGTGAAATTTTCAGGATTTGATGTCGGACTCGGACAGAATGACTGAATCAGTGTTCAAACAAAGAACAGAGCACATTTTCAGTAGTCCGCGGTAAAGACCGTTCTGTGCGTTTTCTCAGTTCATTATTAACGTAGTAATAAGTTGGTTAGTCCCTGCACCTAAACTAGAGCGTTTCTGAAGCATTGCCGGTGCTCTAATCTATGCGGCTTCAGTGAAGGTTCAGACAAAAGCATGTCGTGTCTGTACTTTTGCTGGGTTAAACATGCGAATGTAAAGAATTCTACGCCATGATCAGTCACTGTCTTACTATTGAATTATTATCACCATCGACGGAATTTTTTTTGGGAAGATGTTTGTTTCCATGTCATGCTTTCTTTGATGCCATTTTGATGGGGATCAACCCTGACATTATGGTGGCATGATCTTGGTGCAGGGGGGAGATGGCCTTTTGCAGCAACGAGTGCCGTTACCGCGAGATGCTACTCCACGAAAAACTCTGACGCGGAAGTTAAATCTTGCTCTTTCTGTTTTCCTTCTCTGCAAGCTGTAATGTGTAGTCAAGGCTAGTTTTCGGATGCTGGAGAAGGAAATCCCGTGATACTGCATCCCTGCTCCTTTTTTTTTTATTTTAGCGCTCTGCTCCCCTGTATTCAAAACTGTTTTCCTTGGTCTTTGAACTCCAAGATGTGTGTTTAGACTAGGTCATTATCCAGCTGCTTGTAGAGCATCTCTGCAGGCTGCAGCTGATGCGGAACTAATCAATTGGTGAGCAGTTCACTTGTCAACTTCACAATCTTCAGATTTGGTTGTGTGTTTGGCATTGGTGTGGCTCTCATGCAACAGCAAGCTCTATTCCCACGCTGCATGTTGTGTGTTCGATAGAACATGGATTCCAATAGCACTGCTGATTAATCTTCTGTGTCACCGTGGAATCTCAAAATCGAAACCCAAGTGATGCAGTATGAGTATGATGACACATCGACACCACATTCAGTCAGATAAATGAGCCAGTAAAGTCAGCAGGTTAAGTCAAATATTTTGAGTGTGTAATATATTCCGAGGAAAACTGCAAACCTGGCACTTTCTACTCCTAAACGTGGTATCCTTATCCTCATGGAAGATCCAAGCCATCTTGCACCAAGTATTGGTGCAGGGACTAACCAACTTATGAATGAACACTGGATAAAAGAGAGCTCCAAGTAATTAAACTGTTGGAGTCGAATAAAGCCCAAGCCTACGCTCGGCCTTGGGCTGAGATTAGCCACCAGTTGTTTGGGCGAAGGCCTGGTTTCGATCAGGAGAAACCGTTTTGGGCCCATGGAAGGCCCATTGCAACGGAGGCCCCACCCGAATCGGCGGCGGCGCTGCTCGCTTCGCTCCCCCCTCCGCCTCTCTGGCCCGGCCATTCACTCCCGAAGCTCCTGTTTGCCGCCGCCGCCGCCGCCGCCGCCGCCGGCCCGCCCATCTCCGGCGCCTCTTCACCGCCTTATTTGCTGCGGTCGGAGACTCCAGGAGCCAGAAGCATCCTCACGCAGTCGCTCTCGAGGGCTGCCTCACCGCTCGACCCTCGTCTGCCCCGTCAGCCGCCGCTTCGCTCGGCTCCGTCCCGCGAAGCGCGGGCCCGTACGCCGCCGTCCACACTGCTCCTCGCCGAGTGAAGGTGCTCTTGTTGGATTAGAGGCAGGAGGAGGAGGCGTCCGCAGTCGCCAGTACCGCGCAGTGAGAGCTCCAAGGCCCAGGACACCGTTTCTGGTATGAACCAATTCCTGCTCTAGTAACAATCCAATCATATGTTGCTCAAAAAAAAAATCCAATCATATCCGCGGTTCGATCAGGTTATTCTCTACAAACCACGGAAATGAGATTGATTTGATGAAGCAGTGGTAGCAGTTGTGTAACTGGGTGCCGGAACCCTGAGTTGGTTTATTTGTCTGCGCAGTTGCAAAATTTAGCCAAAAGTTTTTTTTTTTCGAGAACATGCCTGGGCTTCATTTCATTAGACGGAAGAGGAGAAAAAATTACAAGATGGAGGATGACTAAGGTTCATTACATACAACAGCTAGACGCCCATTGACCTACGCTACCCCCAACAACATTTGTTCTATATCCATTATCTAGAATGAAACACGACATTTCCTTGTTCCCGGCTTGAATCCAGCAACGTCCCTCTTTTGTATGTGGCCAATGAGTCTTGCTGGCAGGATGGATTCTCTATTGACTGCTCGGCTATTCCTTTGGCACCAGATCATCCATACCATTACAACCACCAGCGTGTCAAAACATTTACGGGCAGCTTTGGCTACAGTTTTCCTTGATTGTAGCCACCAGTCGACCAGAGTGTCATCCGAGGATGGCATTAGCTGCTGGTAACCAGCAGGTCAGAGCAGCTTGAACCAACATTCTTTACTGTAGACACAACCTAAAAGCAAGTGATCTATGTGTTCGACCTCTTGATCACATAGAGCCCAATTCCCGTAGTTTTGAAGATTTTGTTGTGTTAGGGTAGCATTGTTTAACTCCATTTTTGGATTGTGTAATATTTTTTCTAGATTTATTGTACTTATTGATTGGGATAGCTATTTCTCAACCACAGCAGTTCTGATAGTGTAGCCTGCTGAATTCTGAGATTTGTTGCACCAATAAAACTCTTTTTTTGTGACTCTTTTATCCATGGCAGGCAAATGCTTCGTGTTGGAAGAATTTATGCAAGATCTCATTCCAGCCTCGCAATATCTTTATTTCTTGTTGGTCCTCGGCATTCATTTGACCTTGAAAGCCCACAATGCTTGAATCGCAATTGTCATAGAACTAACCAAACTGGTTATAATAATTCTAAGTTCTTGAGACCTATGCTAAATGTTGGTATTTATGGCGCTTGCCTTTCCACTATCACTGAAACAATTCTGGTACAAGCTCGCGATCCATCTCAACTAGCATTGGAGATAGAGAATGCAATTGATCAACAGAGGTTTGATGATGCATGGAGGGCTTATGAGAAGCATATTCACATGGATGGACTTCCAAGAAAGTCCGTGTTGAGCAAGCTCATCACTGGCTTGGGGGAGAGCTATGATGATCACTGGCTTAACCAGTCCTACAATGTGGTCAGTCATGCATTTGAAGAGAAGTACGAACTGTTGGAAAGGGAACCACTGATTTACCTCTCTCTCACTCTTGCACGGTGTGCTCTGCCTAATCTTGCAATTAATGTTATGAGGAAGTTAATTAAGATGGAGGCATACCCACCTGTTGCAGCATGGTCGGCAATTGTAGCACATATGTGTCAAAACAACAATGGTGCATTCCTTGCTTCAGACCTGGTAATGGAGATTGGTTACCTTTTCCAGAATAATAGAGTTGATCCAAGGAAGAAGAGTAACCGTCCTTTGCTATCAATGAAGCCCAATTCATTTACATTCAACATAGTCCTCACTGCATCACTCATGTTCGGTATTACAAGAAAAGCAGAACAGCTTCTCGAACTAATGCCCAGAATAGGGGTCAAGCCTGAAGGCAACTTATTGATTGTTATGGCTCGTATATATGAGAAGAATGGACGTAAGGATGAGATTCAGAAGTTAAAGAGGCATGTTGATGAGGCCTGTGGTCTCAGTGAATCAGAGTTCAGGCAATTTTATGATTGTCTGCTCTCCTGTCATTTGAAATTTGGGGATTTGGATTCTGCAGCTGATATGGTATTGGATATGCTTAGAAAGGGTAAGAATGCAAAGCAGTCACTGGAAGCAGCTAAAGCAGTTCTTGAAGCCGTTGAAAATAGGAAAATTTATCTTCCTTGTGAGAAAACTGGGGCTGAAAATTCTTGTTCTTCAGAAAAATCTATATCTTACAGACAAATGCTAAAGTATGCTCCGTTTTTCAAAGATACAAGCTTTGCAAGAATTGAATTTGAGGCAAGACAATTACTCAAACTGATATCAGATAAGCTGCATGAACAGATTGGGCTAGTGAAGTCAGAACATGGGATCCTCCACCCAACCGAAACAGTATATGCCAAGATTGTTAAAGCTTTCTTGGAAGCAGATAAGATTAGTGCATTGGCATCTTTTCTTGTGAAAGCAAGCAAAGAAGATTCTCCTGTATCTGTTGAGAGCTCTTTTGTTGTTCAAGTGATAAATGCATGCATTTCTCTTGGGTTACTGGAGCAAGCACATGACCTTCTGGATGAAATGAGGTTTTCTGGAATCAGAGTTGGTTCTGCTGTTTATTCTTCGCTCCTAAAATCCTATTGCAAAGAGGGCCAACATGAAGATGACATAACTGCACTTTTGAAGGATGCTCAGCAAGCAGGCATTCAGCTTGATGCAAGCTTCTATGAGGATTTAATCCAATCCAGGGTGCATCACAGTGACACGACAGGTGCTCTTCATCTATTTAAAGAGTTGAAGAACTTGAATGTTTTCAAATATGGTCACAAGGAATTTCAGATGTTAGCGCAAGGCCGCTATAACAATGAAGCTGATTTGACGACCAGGCTGGTGGAGGAAGTCAGAAGTGGTCATATGGTTGATCACGCTGTTCATGACTGGAATAACGTTATCCATTTCTTCTGCAAGAAGAGATTGATGCATGATGCCCACAGAGCACTGAATAAGATGCGAGCTTTGGGCCATGTCCCAAATGCACAAACTTTCCATTCTTTAGTGACTGCTTATGCTGCTATTGGGGGCAAATATGTAGAGGTGACAGATTTGTGGGGTGAAATGAAAGTTTTGGCCAATTCAAGATCTATGAAATTTGATCAGGAACTCTTGGACTCCCTATTGTATTGCTTTGTGAGAGGTGGTTTCTTCCTTCGAGCCATGGAAGTCATAGAGATGATGGAGAAAAGTGAGATGTTTATAGACAAATACAAGTACAAGTCCCTGTGGCTGAAATACCATAGAACAATGTACAAGGGTAAGGCTCCCAAGGTGCAAACAGAAGCACAACTGAAAAGGAGAGAGGCAGCATTGTATTTCAAGAAATGGATTGGGTTGACATGAGAGCATGAGATTCAAGTATCGCGAATTATTTGATTCTCTGCTGTTTGGAATGGATCTTTACAGATTTCTGAAAGCCATAACTTTGGAGTTCTTTGTAAGGTAATGTAATTTGTATTTAGCGTAGTTCCTACTAGGAAGCTCGTAATCAGAAACAAGCCTTGATTTGTAAGAATTATGCTGTTCTTTTGGCTCCAACAAAAGGCTGCTGCTAATACATTACACATAACAGTGTACCATGGTATTAAGAAAAGGTGGTTTGTACATTTTTGAGGGATAAGAAAAGGGGGGTTTGTACATTTTTGAGGGATATGGATTACACAAACACAAAAGTAGTTCTTTATAGTTCTGTAGATAAAATTATCAATATTCTTTAGCGAACGGAATGTACCATATCCGATTTTTTTTTTTAATTAGTATATTTGGATCCTGTCTTGTGTATACAACTGCAATGGTTAGAAATCATTCTCACATAGGCCATCGGCTGTCCATCTTTTAAGTTTTAAACTGTTACTTCAATCCAATCCGGTATAAGAAAGAAATTTACAGATTGGGCTATTAAACATTCCAACCCAATCTAAGAAGGCACACGTTCAGAAGAGTAACCATGCCTCCACTAACCTTCAATTTTATGGCTCACTAGATCTGTAATTTCAAATGTTGTTACCATGTTTATTATATTACCATTTTATGAGGTACTTTGCATTCCCCCTGCATTTTTACATCAAGTAGCATGTAGACTGATTAGCAACACTACTGCAGTATCAGCATTTTTGCCATAAATGACTAATTTGTATTAACCATTGGAGATTAGATCCACGCTCTTAAAACTACTTCATTTATGGTATTTCTCTACAAACTCCACCACTATATGTTACAATACTGTTGAAAAATTGATACATTGTTTAGTTTTCAGTATCACTAGCCCTTAAATAGCAAAGAGGTAATGGCAAAAGGAAGAGCTTTCTTCTCTATGTTGCAAGGGTGATCGGTTGTACAAGAGGTGGGTGAAAGGTATTTATACCGTTCGCTGTCCAACTCTCCCTTTCGACGCTATGTATCATCCTTTTTGGCAACAAATCGTTATGTATTTGGCCATGGTTGCTAAATCTGTTAATTTTGTTGATTGTTTCTAATGTAATATATCATTTCTTTAAACAATAAGCTTGAATATATGCAATAAGCTGCCTCTGTTCCAAGAAAACTTGGCTCAAGCAAAGGAAGATGACATTAACATGTTTACTAGGTTTTTAGGCAAAGCTTACTTTTTTTAGATGTGAAATGAAATATCTTGTGAACAAAGTTACATTACCTGTTAGATCATTGCAAGAGAGATACTCTGGCTCGTGGAAATCTCAATGAGCATAATGTACACCGTGAAAACTTACATGGGCATGGCGGTCAAACCACCTTTAAATGATCTGACTGCTATTCTTATATTTTCAATCCACCATTCTAGGCTCGACCTCAACAGGTTATAATGCTCCTTGATTAATATGCACTACACGTCTACACCTGTTTTTCCTGTTTGTGTGTGTGCACAGAATCACTGCGGTTTGCAGAGTCCAGGGAGATAGATACAAGTATATTTGTTGTATATCTTTTTATAACGAGAAGACAACTGTGAAGGGATAATGACATATTGAGTTTTGCATAAAGTCAGCATCCTACGGTGTAACAAATTCACCCAATTTAGGGTTCATTTGAACATACAAGCTCTAAAAATTTGAAATAATTGCTGAAAGTTATTTGTCAAATTCCAAGTTCCAAGTTACCTTTCTATTAATCTGAACACTGTATTTTTTTGCTACGTATAACACTGAATCAATCTTTACATCTAATTTGTGCAGATGAACCTGTACAGCTGTATTTTGTGGTATGTACAGCATGGTATTTGTTACCTTGTTAATTTTCACAAGAAAGACTGGCTCCGTGAGATAAGTCCAAAGAGTTGACCTGAATTCGCTCAGTATAAATCTACAGTAGGTTGTTGGTACGGATTCAGGAACAAAGGCAGACGTGCACGTCCAGAAAAGTTCTTCGATGTTTGTGTGTATAGTTATAAATCGCATAGATGTGATGCTGTCTGTCCAAGAACGACCAAAATGCGTGCCTCCATTGCCTACAGCTGATAGTACAATGGGGTTGCTGTGTGTTATTCTCTTAACTATTTAGCGGTTTACTACATTTGATTTTGATGGTGTTCTGTCGACGAAACGTATAGGACCTGATAGCCTTTGGCTACTTGGCATGAAAGATTCTTGAGAGAAACTTGTCTCACCTGGCTAAGCAAAGCTTTCATTCCGCCGTCTTCGATTCTGATTCTGGTCGAAGTCATTTCAGTCCAAAAGATTGACATGCCCATTGCTTCACCTGGGGTGGCGAGAATGTTCTCCGGCTACACGTACCCATTGAAGCTTGTTATCACGGCTGTGACGTTCAATCTGCCTCATGGTTTTGGAGGATACATTTACCATAATTTCTCATGATAGATGTAGCACATCAAAAAGATGTCAGGTTTATGGAACACGCATGCTCAATTGTTTGAAATGGCCTGTAATGTTGCCATGTGTGTCAATAATAACCATGAAGTACATCCTGTAGGGCTGATATCGTCGCTGCTGTGTGGCCTTCCACATGCTGGAAGGCAAAGGTGCTGATCTCACCACTTTGCTTGCCTCGGCATTCGGGCTGCATCAGATGATAAACATTCTGCTCTTTTTATCTCCGGGATGGTTGGATTGTACATGCGTGCTTGTGACCTGTGAGGCGATTGATTGTGTCTTCGCACGTACTAGTTGCGGCGTAGGCTAGGCTTTGGCACGCTAACTCGATTCAAAACCATGTCACACTACGTTGCCCCATGCAGCCAGTGATTTATTTCCGTCAAAAAGGGAAATGCTATGTACCACCCGTACCATTGCCTTCCATGCAGTTCAAAGATCGTTCCTCACTGCCTAATTGACTATTCAAGACATCAGTGGCGAAGCCAGCGAAAGAAAATTGCGTGGTCAGCTGCATTACTTGAATGAGTCATTATTCAAAGGGGCATTTCACTAGAGATTCGGGAATATTGTGAACTCGTGGCTAGCTCTATCCCTGATACAAGTCGTAAAATGGAATATTTACTGAATCATTATCGAAACTACATGTTTACTATGTACGAGCATCACAAAACAACAGAACCACTAAATTTGTAATTTAATATATAAGTGAATTTCACAAAACTACAACTATTTGTGTTGTATCAAAAAAAATTACAACATTTCGTACTTTTGAGAAACTACAATAAACCTTTTTTTGCGATTAGAACTACAATAACTTTGACACCCTGTTTTAGATCTACAAACATGAGGGCAAATTTGTTGTGGTTTCCTGAAATTGACATCAAAAGTTGTAATTTTCTGATACAATGATAAGAATGGTTGTAATTTTGTGAAATTTTCTCTTAATAAGTTGTCATGTTTAATATATTACCTTACATTGCTTACAAAACATGCAGTTTTGCATTCAACTCCCTAAATATGTGGGCTTTTTTATAAAAAGATAGACTAAATGTATAGTTTGTTATACAAGTCTTTAAATAGATAGTTTTATGATACTTTGACGGTTTTATAAAATTTACTCTTTTATCAAGTTATATGGAAGTGCACATGGTGCTGGCTCTGTTGTTACAAGAATTACTACTTATCCTCAGTAAAAAAAATATACAATCAATTGTATTCTAAACTTGGTGGCCAGAGACCAAAATCATCTGCAGGCAGGCAGATGGGGTAACGTAAGCATGCATGATGCTGTGTAAAGAGCAACAAACAGCACCCTGCAGATGATGAGGTAGCCATGCATGACAATCTCCCCAATCATTAGCCGCAAGACACAATCAGCCCGGAAGTGCATGCAAGATCTGAGACATCTGCACTATCATTCGCCTTGCATGCCACTGCCCCATGCAAATTTCACTGCTGCTTTCGGCTGCTGGTTTGATGTTGCCATGGATGGCCTGCCTTAGGGTTCTAGCTAGTACTCCTAGCAACATGGATCCATCTCTCCGGCCTCCTCTGTCAGATCAAGGGGTCACGTCCTCTCTTTGCTTTTCTTTCTCCAATCACTTCCATGCCCAAAGGATATGCATGCCATGGTTGTCAACTGTTTTGTTATTTTTTTGCATCGCACACCACCGACTCGAGCTGTTCTGAAAACCCGGTAGGAACTAGTGTGACCCGCTTGAATCTCAGTTAAATATGAATCCACTCAAGTTCAAAATTTTACTGTTACTTTTTTTTGGGGAAATTTTACTGTCACGGTTCATGTAAGCTTTGTTTTTTGTAGGTGGGAGGAACATTGATCATCGAAAGTAGATATAACTTTGTTTTCTTTCTACGACACATGCTGCCGAAAAAGTGATGGCAAAATTTAAGCACACTGGAGACTGTATCGGCGTGAAGACTGACAGTTTAATGGACCAGAGGTACGCTCTTATTCCACAATGCCTGCCTCTAATCACCGTACATAGAAAAGACATAACTCAGTGAGAAGTTGGTAACAAATGAGTTTTAATCTATACTGTAGTAACTAAATATCATTCGTGTACATCACACGACTTTTTGTTTAAGAACACATATTTTGAGCAACTACACCGGAGGAAAAAGAATTGATCTGATAGGGAAGAGAAGTACAGTATACACCCGTCTCTGCCACCATCGCTTCTTTTAAGGCAGCTTTACCATAGACTTACCAAACACTGTATTCGTGAAAAGAAGTTCAGTTTGTAAGGCTGGCAGTGTGCATGGTTAAATTTTCGCCAAAAAACAAGTGTGCATGGTTAAAGTGTCTTAGGATACTCGTCCCAATACTTGTGGTTTTTTTTTTTTGGGAGACCATCCCAATGCTTGCGCTTGAACGTCGAGAAGCGACGATTTTCGCCTTCCCCGAACTATAGGACTGCAAATTTCTACTCAGTGTTTGGCAGCAGCTCAAATGTTTCACACTTGTCAATGATGGTATTTTCTCGTCGTAATTTCATTTCATCAAGATCTCATAATGGATGATCCTGCAACTGCTACTAGAACAGTACATTCTTAAAAAATGCCAAAATGCTAAGCAAGAGAGGGAATGCTTATACACAGGAAACATGAACTTAAAGTTTATCACAGATTTAAGTAACCCAAAACCTCCTGCAAAGAAAAGCAACAGGTTTAAGGAAGCAATAGAGAAACATTTATTTGCTGAATCTGCAGGGTTAAGGCTGAAATGTGACTAGTAACCCTTTGTCATTGTTACTACAGCAACTCATGATGATCATGATTTACATTTCCTTTACCTCCATCAAGTGAAATGATTTAGGATATTGCAGAGGCATTAATAGCCCTTTTACAACTTTAAAAACTCAAGCAAAACTAGAATTGTATTGCAATAAAAACCTAAAATTGTCCTACGGTGTACAAATGTACAGAGGGGGAATGGAGAATATGACCAAAGTCACCTGGCCCTTGAGATTGAAAGGCCAGTGCTATCTGCAATTTTTGTTTTCTATAAGCATCCATCTTCCTACATCTTGCCATCCATTGGCCCATCTGATCTCTCGCTTCACCACAGATGCAGCTTCTGTATATGAACTGGCTATATCCTATACCTTTTATGGATTAGCAAAATCTTGACAGAATGTTGAGAGAATTGCAATGCAGAACTCCGAGATTGTCGACATAATAGTCTTCTATAACCAGAGTTGGTGACAGAAACTCAGTTCAGTCTATACTTCATCTATCAATGCTATCCTCTATTCGTTGGTAAGAATACAGTCATACCAAATTCACAGTAAGTAGAGGCATTTCAGTTCAGCACTTGAGTTGCGTTATCCTTGAACTTTGTCTAGCTCAAGCTGTTTATGTAACCATTTCAATAGAAATTGAGGTCTGTATAGCCATAAGGATTGATGTCAGTGTACCCATATGAGTATGGTAGTAATTCTTCTATCTCCAACTGGGAGCTCCAAGAATTCATCTTCTGAATTCTGCGGTGATTGATTGATTCCACTTCTGCACTGAACATGCTGTATACAGGTCTATGGTCTGAAAAGCGAGACTCTCCTCGAACATACGAAAGTTGGCTAAGGCCCCTCCCGTACCACAAAATGCGGTCACACCTGCAAAACAAGATTACTGAAGTTCCTGAACTGTACAAAATATGACAAATTTTGGTGTCACTGTAATTACCAAGCTGGAGTTCTCTTCTTCTCCTTCTGGTTCATGTCATCTCCTGCGTATTTATCCGAATTGTTGGAGTATTTGTATGTTGGCGGGAAGTATATCCTTCCCTCATTCCAACCTGGAAATACACGTCCACCTCTTTGCTCACTCCTCAGCTGAAAGCACCAAAGTTTGACACCTTCTAATCAGAGTTGCACTTCGACTTTTATTATTTTTGCCAAAATTATTGACATCTTGTAACATCACCAAAGCAAAAGATGGGCAAGGTATAAAGCATCGGTTGCTCATGTCACAAGAAATCTACTATAGGAAAGATATTTACTACTTTTGATGCCCTCAAATAAGACCATTGACACATACATTGTGTGTTCAAAAAAATCATGCGAAGCTCTTACCTGATCTTTCTCCAGCAATGCTTTCCAGTTCCTCATCTCAACAAGAGCCTTCACAGATCGGTAGGAAAGTGCGATCCGATAATTGAGGTCCCCAAGCCAGATTATCCGACTATGACGAAGTGCACAAAAGATAAGTGATTGCAAGTTGCATAGCTAAACGCTTATGGACTCTTCAAAAGATGCCTGCTTACTCATGCTCCAAGATAGTTTCCGGTGATCTCTCGTACTGTCCATAAACCACCGGGAATCTAGTCTTCCTCAAGATCTCCATTACATCAGAGTTCCTACGATGCTCGTCGCCATACTTCTGCCCTGATGTCAGATGACTGCATACGAAGCAGAAGCTTGTTTGGTGCAATAACATGCTGATCGAAATTGAACCCTGGAAAAAATAAACAAAACTGTCTCAATGGAATGCAAAGCAATCGAAAATGCACTATTTTTTCTCCAATTCAATCCTGTTATTGTAAACTAATCTCAATAAAATAATCACCTTGTTTCCAAGATAGCCCATCAATCCTCTCCCAACACAGGACACCTTCAGATTTCTGATGTCACTCTTTATTTCACTCCGAGCCCAAATCATCAGGAACAGCCCAACCATTTGTTTGCTTGCGACTAGGCAGTACCTAAATACCAAAATTTAACAAACAAAAACATTCCAAATCTCATTAATACGACATATAAATCGTGTGTTTTTAGATAACTGAATACGATTGAGAAGACGACATGGTTAAGTGTGGTACCTAGCATGACCACGAGATCCTCCATTCCATTCTTCCGCTGACGGCGCGTTCCCGTAACCGTACGACATCGGCGAGAACACCGTGCTCGGCGACACGCCGCCCTCGTCCTCCTCGTCGTCGGAGGGACCGCCGCCGCCGCC
>LAPY01000577.1:160903-181536 GCA_000970635.1 Eragrostis tef
CCCCCCCCCCCCCCCCCCCCCTTTTTTTTATGAAACAGGAGGGGCTTGCGAAAAGTTCACAAACATAAGGAGGTAAGAAAAACAGCAAGAAGAAGACACATCACACATCAGAGATAGATCACGGAGTAGAGAAGGTTTTCTGGGAGTGCCCAATGGATAGCACCGTTTGTGCAAAGAAGTACAACGACCAAGAACAACACGAACAACAACAAGTCTCGTAACAAACGCACGCAGTCCGTTCGAAACCAGGATACCTAAATCTAGGGGATATAATCTCCGTCGTGTCTCCACGCCATCAGTATCCCACCCATGTTAAACTAGGACCAACGTGATGCGGCTGATGCCACGTTTGCTGCTGACCAGTTCCCGTTCCCCCGCCCTGCTGCGTCCAAACCAGAACGTTCCGAAGCCAGACAAGTGAGGTGCGCAAAACAATTCGTTCCTGGTGAACAAAATGTGTTTCTTTTTGCGAGGGAAACAAAATGGGGTTTCTGGTGATAAAACTTAGGAAGAAGGAGAAACAAACAGAGGCAGGCGTCGCCGTCGCGCTTTCTTGCCAGCTCCGTGGCCTGGCTCTATCGACTGCGCTTCTCGATGGTCGTTCCATCCGAGGCATCGAACGAACCACTGCGTATCTGTACATCTCTCGCCCCAGCCGCCTCACTTTGCTTCTGCTTAAAACACAAGGCGAACAGGCGGCTCTGTTTGTTTCTGCGTCGGGCACAGCCGGGAATATGGCGTCGGCGAGAAGCCGGCCGGTGGCATCTCCGCTAACACTGCTCCTCCTCTTGACGACTCTGCTTGCCTGCGCCACTGCCGCCGCCGGTGAGTTCCTTTTTTTCCACAACGGTGAGGGTGCTTTCATACATGCATCCTTGTTGATCGATGTTGCGCGTGTTTGTGGCCGGCACAGGGTTCTCGGTCTGCGACAACGGCAACTGTGGCAAGGGCCACTGCGCCGAGGTGCCGGGGATCATCCCCACGTACAAGTGCGAGTGCGACCCCGGATGGTCCCAGGTGTTCGACTTCATCCCCATATCGCCCTGCATCATCCCCAACTGTGCGTAAACATGTCCTCCTCTTTATACTAGTACCATCGTATATATACTCCCTCCGTTTTTGTTTTCTTCTTGTTATTAGGACAAGAAGGCTTGGTTCAGATTAGAGTGAGTATGCTAACGGCCGGGCGGTGCGACTTGATCGATTTGCAGGCACTTTAGACAACGCGTGCTTCAACATCACCAGGCCGGGGCTGCTGCCCCCGGGCATACCCGTCACGGACAGTGCGTCACCTCACTCCCCCCTCTGCTTCTGCCTAGCTAGCTTGCACACCAGTTTCGCCGTGCATGGCTGTGGCCATCCATGAGTCCATGACCTTGCATATGCTTGCTCATGATCGATCTGTGGTGATCTGTTTGCAGTATGCGTCGCCGTGTACTGCGGGCCGGGAGGCACGTGCAAGAAGGGCAGCGCACCCTTCAGCTACACGTGCGAGTGCCAGCAGGGCTTCGACCACGTGCTCAACATCACCACATTCCCCTGCGTCAAGCACTGTGAGGCCGTCAACTAACGCGAACTGCCCTCTGCATGCTTCGACTTGTACGCGTGTCAGCTTTGACTGTTGTAGCTAGCCTCACGTACGTTTGCTTGGCGCTCTTCCGTACAGGTTCCTTCGGCAAGGACTGCGCCGCGCAGGGACTTGCACCGACGCCGGACTCCCCGCCCCCGCCGTCGCCGTCCTCGCCAGCGCCACCTGGTAATCACGCCTCATCTGGGGCGCCACCGGCTGCTCCTTCCACCAGCCCAAAAGGCAATGTGACTGCACTAGTTTCCGATACGAGCTAATCTTCGTACCACATGCATGCATATGTGTGCCAAGTTGTCATACACACGTTCGTCAATGTGCACACATACAATTTGTGTTTTGACAAAGAATTAACACATCTTATGTCTCTGTTTCTCCTCGCAGGCTCTGTTTCAGTGCAGAGTCTACTGCAGTTGTTATTGCTCCTATCGGTGGCCATGGTTCAGGTAGTGTAGTTACCTGACGAGGTGAAGGGGAGCCAAATGGGATGAAGGAGTTAACTAATGCCTATGATAAGAACCCACCTGTCAGCCTGGATGTACTAACGCATAGGCCACACTGTAAAGCAACCGTATCCAAGATAGAGAGTTCATTGGTAAGGCGATCATGCTATAGTATATTTAGAGAGAGAGAGAGAGAGAGAGAGAGAGAGAGAGAGAGAGAGAGAGAGAGAGAGAGAGAGAGAGAGAGAGAGAGAGAGAGAGAGAGAGAGAGAGAGAGAGAGAGAGAGAGAGAGAGAGAGAGAGAGAGAGAGAGAGAGAGAGAGAGAGAGAGAGAGAGAGAGAGAGAGAGAGAGAGAGAGAGAGAGAGAGAGAGAGAGAGAGAGAGAGAGAGAGAGAGAGAGAGAGAGAGAGAGAGAGAGAGAGAGAGAGAGAGAGAGAGAGAGAGAGAGAGAGAGAGAGAGAGAGAGAGAGAGAGAGAGAGAGAGAGAGAGAGAGAGAGAGAGAGAGCTTTTGAGCCCATATGGAATGGAACGCCTCTATTCGAATTGTTATTCAGAAATTAGCATCTTTGTGTAAATTTTATCTGCTTCTTGTAACAAGACTCATCATAAGAAATTAGTATGTATTTGAGTCAACGGTCCAGTTTACAAGAAACATAGTAAATGATCTGCAGCACAGTCAAAGCAACAAATGCCAATAGTAAAGCAATGCATATTGTTAATATATACCAAATTAGTATGGCAGCTCGCGCATTTACGCGGCTAGTAATTGATTATCTTCTTAACGATAATAGGATTTAAATTATGCCTACTCATCACATCACTCTGCTAATTTCAGTTTGTTCGTCATCAAGCTCATTGTCCGCCTAGCCTGTTCATCGCCAGATAACTTTTATTATTATTTTTTATTTGAGAGTAGAGGTTGTTTGCGCATGAATCTCTTTCTATGTATGATAGGTTGTTGCCGTTGCGCTACAGCCTGCTTGTGCCGCCACCTCCTACGTACTTGCTTGATTGTCTTCTCTTTTTTCTTTTCACAATTTGCAACTTATTTGTCTGTATTAAAGTGTGTGGTTCCTTCATTTTTTTCAGTTACCTATATGACTCAAATTGCAACTTTGGTTTCTTTCTTGGTCCTTCCGTCAGATCTGTTACACTGGAGTGTCAAAGTACCTCTTTCCAGTGATGTAAAATGACTATCCTACCCTTTTCAATTTCCTGGAATTTTTTTTCATAACAAGCTGCTCACTTGCTCGAATTAAACTCAGATGTTTCCGAGCTCCAAAAATTCTGAAATTTTGTGTGGGGCTGGAACACAGAACAATATACAACTTTTATTTTGAACTAAAACTTATTGGAGCTCTGCATGTGGAGATAAAAAACAGAACAGTGCTGCTCACTAAAGTTTTCCATGATTTTTTTTAAGCTTCAACGGTTTGAATTAAGTTTGTTGTTATACTGACATTGATTCCAATTAGTTCAGAAACTTCGTAAGAAAATCTTGGTCAGTTATATTATCCTTGAATTTTGAAACAAATAATACTTTTGAAATTTAATTTTACATTTTTGTTCACTCTTTTTGACTGAAACAGGAGGGGAGGCCCCTACTGATGTCATTTTCTATTAATTATGTACAAAGCTGTACAAGAGCCAAGAGAAAGAATACAAGAGTCATAGACTCAAAGAAAAGAAAATTTACAAATACAAGCTGTTAATCCACTCCTAAAAGTCTGTTTTGATGCTTGTTTTGACCTTGATGAGAGTTAAGGTCAGTTCATCCTTGAGTTCTTTTCTCCATCTTACCATGGATACAGCCTGATTATCAGAGATTATGCTATTTCTTTGAGTCCATATGATCCAGAAGATGACCATCACCACTTCCTTGAAGAAGGTAAGATTTGTTTGAGTCTTGTACAAATCAATCCTTTCAGGTACTTCCATATTCATATTCCATACGAACCCAGTAGCAGTCCAGCACGCCACAGCGATGGGGCATTGAAAGAATAAGTAATTTAGAGTTTCCAACTGTGATCCTTGACATAGGACGCAATTGTAGGATGGAATGGAAATTTTTTCTCTGTAGAAGATCCCTTGTGTTCAACCGATCAAGAATAAGTAACCAAAAGAATAATTTGTGTTTACTTCTCCCCGAGCTATCCCATAGCCATTTAAGGGCCTCTGGCACCACATAGGTGCCCATGAGTGCTTTGTAAGCTTGTTTTGTGGAGAATTGGTTCGAGTTCCAGATGTATGACCATTTGTCGCAGGCCTCATCCAATAAATCTAATTGATCCATCTCTGTGGATAGTAAGTCCAGTTGGCGAGAGGCTATCATTGACAAATGAAGGAAATAGTTTACCTCGGCACCATTGGCATATTTAGAAACTGAGATTTTCTTGTCCCTGGAGAAGGAGCATAGCTGAGGGTATTTGTTTTCCCTAACATCACGATTCCACATATCTTCCCAAAAACTCACAGTCTTACCATTTCCAACTGTGCAAGTTGCCATTCCTTTATAAAGATCAAACATAGACATTATGTCTCTCCACCAAAAAGAACCCATCAATCTTCTAGTGTGAGGTGGCTTTCCATTGCTGTAGTATCTGTCCCATGTCAGTCTGACTGTTGACGGTCGTTACGGACCAATTTCGACCGTCAATTAGCTCAATAAGTGGATAGTAAGTCCAGTTGGCGAGAGGCTATCATTGACAAATGAAGGAAATAGTTTACCTCGGCACCATTGGCATATTTAGAAACTGAGATTTTCTTGTCCCTGGAGAAGGAGCATAGCTGAGGGTATTTGTTTTCCCTAACATCACGATTCCACATATCTTCCCAAAAACTCACAGTCTTACCATTTCCAACTGTGCAAGTTGCCATTCCTTTATAAAGATCAAACATAGACATTATGTCTCTCCACCAAAAAGAACCCATCAATCTTCTAGTGTGAGGTGGCTTTCCATTGCTGTAGTATCTGTCCCATGTCAGTTTGACCCAGTGCAGATCAATGTTGTTATAAAATTTGTGGAGAAATTTGAGGAGATGTACTTGGTTTTGAGTCTTAAGCTTGATGATACCATTCCAAAGACACTTTTTCAGATATTTCCTTTTTTCCAAGCAACCAGGCAACCTCCTTTCCTATTTATACCTCCTCCATTCCAAAGACACTTTTTTAGATATCCTTCCAACTGTTTTATAACAGGACCAGGCAGCTTAATGATGCTCATGGTGTACATGGGTAATGCTGTAAATACAGATTTAATGAGGAGAACTCTTCCATCATAGGATAAGAATTTTGCCATTCCAGCCAGTCTTCTCTCCACCTTATTCATCATAGGCATAATATCATCCACCGAGGGTCTTGTTGTTCCCACAGGTAAACCGAGATAAGTGAATGGCATGGAATGTATCGTGCATCCAAAAGTTCTTGACATAATATTCAGTTTATCTTCCTCCACATTTATCGGGACCATGTATGATTTTCCATAATTAACCTTTAATCCTGTAGCCTCTGCAAAAGAGTTCAAGAGGGCCTTTAAGCAGAATAGTTGCCTAGCATCAGCTGGCATTATCATGAGTGTGTCATCGGCATACTGTATGATAGGATATTGTCCCTGAGCTAGAGGGCCTAGTGGGTACGCAATTAGGTTCTTGTGCCATGCATCATTTATTATTGACTGTAACAGATCTGCCGCCATGACAAATAACAAAGAAGATAGAGGATCTCCCTGTCTTACCCCGAGTTTATAGTGAAAACTTTTTCCTGGGACACCATTAAGTAGCACTGAGGAGGTGCCTGAGTTGAGTAACATGTATAACCATTGCAGCCATAGCTCAGAAAAACCCTTTTGTCTAAACATCTTCAGAATTGCAGAGTGTTCCACTTTATCAAAAGCCTTTTCGAAGTCTAGCTTAAGAATAATTATTTCTTTTTTTAGACTGGTGGCACATGTGAAGGAATTGGAAGGTCCAAGCTAAACAATCTTGGATTGATGTACATTTGATGAACCCATACTATTTTGATGAACCACTTTGAGTATTACACTCTGCATCCGGTTGGCAATAAGCTTAGTGATGAGCTTGAGTGAATAGTTCAGTAGAGTGATAGGCCGAAAATCTGTGATTTTTTTGGGGTCATTTTTCTTTGGTACTATTACTATGAAGGAACCATTTATGCTTTCAACATTAAGATTACCAGTTGCAAACTCCTCACATATGACATAATATTCCTCTCAGATGATACTCCAGCACTTTTTGATAAATAGGCCATTAAACCCATCAGGTCCAGGGGCACGGTCATTGGGCAGGTCCTTGACAGCAGCATCTACTTCAGTTCTTGTGAAAGGTGAGTCCAAAATTGGCAATTCAGTAGGCTCAATGAGGTCTGATAAATTGAACACCATCCTGCAGTGATCAGATGACCCCCAAAATATTCTTAAAATGAGTCCATAGTGCAGCAGTTTTCATTTTATGAGATGAGACCTGAGTGTCATCCTCTAATGTCAGAGTTGCTATGTAGTTTTTCCTGTATGACTGAGTAGCATAGGACCGAAAAAGTTGAGTATTTTCATCTCCAAATTTTACCCATCTGAAAGTAGCCCGCTGCTTCCAATAAATTCTCTTTGCTTCAAAAAGCCTAAGGAGATGAGTCTTAATCATTTTTCTGAAATTTCTTTCCACTAGATTCAGGGGTCTTTGATCTTCCAGTCCATCCAAGAAAGCAAGCACCCAGTTACAATTGTTTATATTCTTATTGAGCTGAGACAGTGTGACATCCCAGCCCAAGGCTTAATAGGATTGATAGAATACTCATGTCAATAAGTTGCAACTTCTTTTCCGGAAGCTCATCTCGAAAGAACTCTAAAGTTAAGCTTGCTTGGCCTGGAGCGATGGGTGACCAACCCGGAAGTCCTTCCGGGTGCGGACGAGTGAGGACAAAATGCGCAGAAAAGACATATGCGGGCCCGGCCTCGGGGAGGCGGGACGCTACAGACAATTCCTTGCTCCAATGTTTGAGGCCTTGCCTTGTGAATTTCAATTTGCTAGTGAGATTAATGGCTGGATGATTGTAGTAAGGAGCATTATTCCAACATTGCTGCACAGTTGGAAGAAAAGTCTCAAAATCTGCCCAATAAGTCTCAAACCTGAAGATTCTTGCCTTTGGTATATTTGTCCCAATATTGATCACACAAGGGACATGATCAGAAATTGTTCTTGAGAGGGGCTGCACCATCGTATCTGGATATGATAAGGACCACTCAGCTGAGGTGAAGACCCAATCTAATTTCTCGAGAAGAACATTGTCCTGCATATTGCTCCATGTGAAAGTTCTCCCTTTAAAAGGAATCTCTATCATGTCTAGATGATTGATCATATCATTAATTGCATCATTTTAGTTACATTTCCTCCCGTCCTATTTCTGTTTTCGGGTGATCTTAATAAGTTGAAATCTCCAGCTAGTAACCAATCTCCATATGTGGAAGTATCCAAATTATATAACCAATGTATGAACTGAAAACGATCACAAGAGGAAGCTGGTCCATATATATTGAATATATCAAAAGATCTATGACAGAACTTCGTCAAGTACTGACAGTCGAAATTGTTTCTTTTGGTCTCTTTAGACAAATCATATTACAGCTGTTTTCTGTGATTTTATCCCTTATAGCATCCCATTTTTCTTGTGAGTTTATACCTCTAACATTCCAAGAAAGGACGTTCCAATTTCTGTTACTATTACTCATTTGATAACCATTGCAAATAGGAAGACAGTATAAAGGAAAATTCCTCATACTGATAAAGATTATTCATGCCAAACATATACATCCATTTAGCCCAGGTCAAATCATCTCGTGCATGATGGCCCCCATGTTTAAGATTCATAAAAATGATCATTGATATTGATACTGATGGAAAAATATTATATATTTCAGTGCTATATGATAAGCAACTCATGGCAAAGTTTCCATCCAACAATATCAGAATTATCCAAGACATTTCTAGAGCAATGAGCATGTCCCATAAAGAATAAAAGTAGCAAAGCAAATATCCATCAATATTAAGGAAACCAAACCATCCCTCATTGGGTCCATGACATATATAACCAGAATTTTAACGAGATCAACTCGATGCGAGAAAATAAACAGCAACCAAACAAGTTCAACGACATGACCAAAAGCCAAAATAGCAGCAGATCAGAAATAGGCAAAGCATCCTGCTCCTGTAGTGACTTCTGTGAGGCACTAGACACACCATCAACCTCTCCAGCTCCCAGAGATTCAATGGACACGTCCTCAGGGCGCATCTCCAGGAGCCCAGTGCCGATGGCATGGGCTGTCTTAGCAGATAGGTGAGGAGCCGGTTCAGCGGCAGAGGAAGACGAGGCAGAGCCCTTAGGTTCACGGTCCACACCAGCAGCCTCAGCAGTAGCCTTATCATGATAGCCATCCAGTCCCTTGCCAAGCCTCTTGCTGCGTCTAAGGAGACTGACATCAATTGGGGCCTTGGCCTTGCGCTGACGGCGACGAGGAGGATTGTTGGGCAACTCTTCAATGATGCAGGAGGATGGAACCTTGGAAGCGGTGGTCACAAGAATCACAAAGCGCTGATGCAGGTTCGGCTCGCCCAAGTCCACCAACACTGATCCCATGGCCAGGTCAGTGATCTTAATGTTGGTGAGGTCGATGCTGGCCAGGGATTCGGGAGGAGCAGCGATGCAGTTGAAGTCTTGGAAGGCCGACAGCATGGCGTTGATCAGGGCTTGCTGCAGCTCCGGCAACGAGTCGATGACCGGTGCTGCCAATGGTGGAGTAGTGACAGCACCGACCTGAGGTTCCTCCTGAACCTCCACCATGTCGATGACCGGTGCTGCCATAGGTGAAGCAGGGGCAGCACCGACCGGTGGTGGCGAGAGATCGCCAGTAGGTGCAGCAGCCGGCACACCAATGGTAATGCCAAGAGCGTCAGGCAGGTCCAGGTTGAGCCCCTTCGGCCCCGCCATCGTCGCTGCGCGACCACCAGGACCGGGGTGACCGCGAGTAGCAGAGCCAGCATCACGAGAGCCCCTCCCTCCTGGCCCAGCAGGATGAGCGCCCATCCAGCGTGGTGGAGAGCGCGGGGCAGGGTGCACAAACCCATATTCAGGAAGAGGTTCCTCCCGAGCCAGCATATCAATTCCTTCCACACGGAGGCGAACCACAACAGCAGTGAAAGATTTTGCCGAGGGAGCATCACCAATGGTAACAAGAATGTCATCCGGAATCTCAGCGTCATCATGCAAACTAACTTTTACAACTAGGCCATCCTTGGAGGAAGCATCATGGATTTGTTTAAGCACGCCAAAACCAGAGACAATAGTAGCAATGGCATTAGGATGGAGGCAATCAAGGGGGAAGTTCAAGAGCATCAGCCAAGCAGTCCTATCTAGCTCACACTGCCTAGCATTTTCTCCATTATCATGGGCTACAAAGCAAACAGAGTATGGACCAAAAGGACGTTCACCCTCACCAATGATGCGATCACGCTCAAGACTGGAACTAAATGTAACATAAGCAGCTCCCATAGGACACGGTTCAAGCCTAGCAGAACGAACCTCACACTCCTGATAGAGATACCCACGAAGAACAGTTGCCATGGATCTGAAGTCCTCCGGTGCCACCTCCGGATTGAGGATGGCGATGGCCACCGACTCATGGATCCTCTGGATCGGCCCTGTGCAGGCACACAGACGTAGAGGAGGACGATCCACCTCAGGAGGAGGCCAGACAGCAACACGGAAGCCCGAAGGAAGGTACCGTGCTGGGTTGACTGGGTAGTTTGCCATGGTTGAGACTCCGGCGACCTCGCCAGGAGCCGGAGCAAGGTTTATGTTGGAAGGCAAAGGGTCACGAAGAGTGATGGGTTCAATCGAGGAGCTAGGAGGTGGATTTAAAGGACCTACCTGGGCCGAAATATCTTTGGAAGTGGGTTTGACCCGATAGGGAGGTGAAGATTTCTTTCTGCAGAAACAGGCTATATGACCATAAAAGAAGCATGCCCAACAACGAACCTGATTTATGCAATTTGCAATAAAATGACTAGGGGAAGGATGGCTAAAACAACTGATATCTTGGACATAAAGTGTCCCATTATTGCCAGCAATAATAGAAGAAATTCCAGGTTTCCTTAGATTACGAAATTTGAATTTTGCACATGAAGAAACAGATGCATTTTTGGTATGGCAATCCGCGGCATAATTCCTCTGATAATAGCTATTGGGGAATTTCAATCTTTGGAAAACCGATCTCTTAGGGAGCATGCCATTGGGAGATTGCAAATTGCACTCACTAATATTGGAATGTTGGTCACGAACTGGAACCCATTTTTTGTTCCCAGATGAGACAGCTTGAGCATAGCTCTTTTTGCCTCTAGCAACTGTATGCCATTCAGAGTCCTGCAGAAAGTCCCACTTTTCCTTCTCAATAGAAAAATCCGATCCTTCATTTCTCCAGAGAGTGAAGTCCAAGTCAAAGTGCTTGCATTGGACCTGTTTCAAATGATAAACCAGAAAACCAATTTTCTTACAAGAAACCGAGAAACGGAAGCACCAGTCCTTCTGGAGAACAACTTGAAAATCCTTTGCAATTCCCCCCAAACACGATTTTAAGAAGAGGCTCACAGAGTCCTCATTGATGCGAATGGAAGATCTGCTAAATGAAGCCACCAACCAAAAAATCAAGGACGAGGTAGGAGGTGGAGAGATAGAGATGTCGAACATGGACGTAGCAAATTCTTGAAATTTCTCACAGGGGAGAAATCAAGGTCAGAGAGGCCACCCATGTCCACCGATCAGAGATCATGACCGCCAGAGGAAGGGGAGATCGCCGGTGAAAGGGTGGAGAGGAGGGGCAGGGAGCAGGAGGGGTGGGAGAGAGCCATGGCTGTTAGGCGAGTCTTTGGAGCAAGCAGAACTGAATGAGGGATATTTTTATTCACTCTAAGGGTAGAAAGGTCATTTCACCCCTCATTTAACACCGTTAAGATCATCTCTAGTAGAGTTGGTAAAATGAGTTTCTATACCTAAAAACTGCCAAAATACCTAAACACAGGGGAAAAACGGCTCTAGCAGAGTTGTTATATGGATTGCTATACCTAAAATTTTACCAACTTACTTATATTTCTCTCTCCTCGACTCAAATATAGCAACGCAGCGCCGCATTGCCAAATCTTCCAAGCCGTGCGCGCGAAAGGCAACTGCCCGCGCCGGACTATTCACTCGCTCCTGATGCGAGCTACCGCCGCCGCTCATCTCGCTTCTCCTCCAAATCCGGCCAGCGCAGCCTCCATGGAGGGCAACGGCGAGCTTCCCACACCGCCTCGTCCTCTCGCCCACGCTCCTGACCCCTCACCAGCCGCGAAAGGCGCGGCCAAGCGCGCCAAAGGCCGCCGGCTTGGGTTGGTGCCACCGCCCAACCCTGGCCAAGGAATGGCCGCGGGCTCCTCTGCGGCGCACGACGGCGGCAGGGACGACATCGCTCTGGTCCAGGGGACCCGCAAGCGACCACCCCAACATCCCACCTCGAGCTCGACAGTGCGAAAGAAAAAGACGACGGCTGTTGATGGTGCAAAAATCACATTTTCACCCTCAACTGACCGGTAAATAAAAGGCGAGCACCAATGTTCTATGCATTAAACTAATAAATTTCCACAAGTTTTGAATGTAAACTTGTTTTGCAAGGTACAATAGAATCTTGGTGCAAAAGTATAGATGTGCATGTGAGTATGTGACTATGCATTTGAGTCCATGGTCCACTTTATAAGGAAACTAGTAAATATACTAAAATAGTAAAGAAATGCATATTCTAAATACAAAAATACCATATTAAATAAATGCATATGTCATTTATGGTTATACAGAGTTTTTTTAAGAATGACACAATACAACGCAGACGCTCACAACACGCACGCACACTCACCCCTATGAACATAGGTACGCAAACCCTACCCACATGAGCACCTCCGAAGGACTGAGCACCCGAAGTCACCAAAGGTGCCTCATTGTCGACAGGAACGCCGCTTACCACTTATACAAAGTTTACTCCTACACATTATGCACTATGCACATCCAATGCTTCATATACTTAATTACTTCAAAGTAAATGGTGTAAATATCATGATATATGAGACGTGGCACAACAAAGATGATAGAAGTTTTCTCCATAATATCTAACATTATTAAGAAATTACGTGACCTCATTTTAAATTCCTTAATTGCATACAACCAAGCACATGTTCACTGACAGCAGCAATATCTAAACAAAACATAAAATACGAATCAACATATAAAGAATGGGTGGATACAACACCAAAATAAATTCCGTGCAAGTATGATCAATTAGGTGAGACAGATGACCCCTTGCAAGAGAGCAATCCGAAAAGGAAAAAAAATGCTTATATATTGTTTGGCTTGCTGACTGCTAGCGCTGATTGGTTGTGTATGTATTGTTGTTTGATTGCCATTGCTCATCCCATTCTGAATCCTTTTATCTTGACACAGATATAGTTTTCTCCGCTCACTAAATGAAATAAATCTAGAGGTGGTTCCAAAAAAAAAATTAGTTTACCAAATTAGTCTTAACTTAATTATACATATAGTATATTGAGGTAATATAGTGTCTTAGCATGTAAATATAGCATAGTAGTTCGGCGCTCGCTTGATGCGTGCGGCCACCTCCATGTTTTGGGGTCACACTCGAGAAGCCTCAAAGCTGGAGAATCCTTACGCCTGTGTGGCTGCATATCGGAGTCTTGAACTTGTCGGCGGCGGCCTTCCTCAGGGTGGCACTGTAGGGTGCCATCTCCTTGCGAAGGGCGCCACTGCGAGAGCGAGCGGGCACATGCGTGCTCAGTGCCACAATGTTGTTGCCATGGAAGGCTTGGCTTTTGTTCTGCCTTGTTTTACATACACACCTTTGAGAAATCATAGGGAAGGGGGCTTGGGAGGCACCAAAAACTGGGCATGCACCATGACGGTTGTCAACGCTTCCACTTTGCCTCTATATGGGTCTTTCCTAGTACAATGCATCCTTGAAACCATGGTGTCCGCCAAAGATTGTGTCTTTCTGGACTTTTAGTGACGTGCTACACCGCAGTATCAGGACAGCATAACGATGGCAACACCATGGCTTCCAAGACCAGAACTGAACCCTGTGCGACCAAGAAGTTGATACGGCCAATCATCTGCCTCTTGAGAGTGCCAAGCAGCAGGTTGGTGGGAAATCTTACCCGCTTTGTGAGTGCCCTCACTGCCTTGTGACTTCAGGAACTAAGAGCCAATGTTCGATTGTTAGCGTGAAGGCACAACAGCGCCAACAAGCACCTTGAATAAGGAGGGCATTGACACACCAATCGGGTTGGTGGCCTTGTTCATGATCTGTAAGGAGAGGAACGCAGAGCACCACAACGCAAGTCGTTGAAAAGATTATCCATGAGGTGCAAAGTTGGATGGCTGCCGGAGCCAAGAACTTGACGAAGCTGAGAGATAAGACTAGAGAGAGATGCTCCTTCCCCCGATCCTCTCCTGGTTGTGTGCTTTCTGTGTACACAAGCTCTTGCGAGTTGAGAGCGTGTAAGCATGGAGAAAGGTACGGACAAAGAATGGTGTCCAAAGGTTGCAAAGCAGCAAAGGGATGCCAAGAATCTCCCCCAGTTCGATAACTAGATCATAGGACAATGAAGAGCAAGAGCATGTGCCTCAACAGGAATGTAAACAGCTAATTTTATTGTACGTCTTGCCATATATCTTCCTAAACAGTGGACGGATGATGAAGTATGCATTGCTCCTTTCAGATTTCAGCCAATTCAATTATTGAAGAAAAATTGAAGGAACCGGAAATAAAGAAAAGAATGTTAAAGATGGACGGGGCTAACTCACGTCTTCATCAAGCATATGCCAGGCTTTGCCAGCCAACCTCCAATCACCAAATGAATAAGGTAGATGTGCAAAGCTCCCACCAAATAAAAACATCATTTAGTAGGTCTACAGAAAAGTGACTATTCATTTTCTGTAAACATTTATTTTGTTCAACCGGTAGATGTGCAAAGCTCGAATCACCAAATTGAACAATACTGTGAAAGCTACTCAATTCACTTCAAGTCGATCAATGGTGAAAAAAAAGGAAAATTAATCATTTGCTGCAAAGATGGATCAAGCATCATGAGCGTTCCCCTAGGGCAGGAAGCACACATCACCTAGCTAGATGGGAGAATCCGATTGATACCCGCCCGTGGCACCCTTGGTGCAGAGGGATTCATAATGCACTAGAAACCATATGTTAGGAAAATCTACAATACTTTTTTGATGCATTTGTATCATTATAAGAGTTTCATGAGCATTAAATTTTATGAAAAAGCTTCAGAATACACCCATTTGTCCACTTTTGTCCGACCGAGTGTTTTAAGCCCTTTGATTGATATATGATCACCACTCAATTGATTTTAGCCATTAGATCTCCTGGTCGTATAAAAGTCTACCAAATAGGTGTCCTCTATAGCAGTGCTCAAATTTTATGTCACGTTAGCAATTTGTGAAAGAGCAGTGGAGTTTCATCCCCATGAAACCCAAGAGGCTTTGGTTAACAAAATCTCAATCTTTGTAACATTGCAATGAAACCGTGCAGTCTGACAAGAGGCTTTAAGCGCAGAAGAATTGTACACAGACCTTCATAGGCCGCTTTGTACTCATGAGTCCTGCCTTGAAGTTTCATGTGTTCAATAACTACAAGAAATATTTTTTTTGTAGTATTTATTCTAGGTCTTTTTGTTGTCTATAGGACACTCTTTTCCTTAAGACGCATCGTGTCAAGAAAATTAGTGTCTTGTTTGTTACTCCGTCCGAACATGATGAGTGCTCTAGCCGATACATTTGGCCATGCCAAAGCGGTTGGCGCGACATAGATCTGATGTGTCGGTCAATGCTGACGTGGATATTGGTCTCACCGGTCAGATTGGTGCAATTTTCCGTCACGCCAATTGGGTTGACGCGACCAAATGGTCTAGAATTTGAAAATAAAAGTTCCGACGGTCTATTTTTAAAATATTATTTAAAATATTAAATATTTTTTAAAAATCGTATATGTACATCTCTCTCCGGCCACCTCGCTTGCTTGTGCCTTGCAAACACAACGCGCGGCTCTGTTTGTTTCTGCGTCGGAGAGCGGGAATATGGCGTCGGCGAGAAGCCGGCCAGTGTTATCTCCGCTAACACTGCTCCTCCTCTTGACGACTCTGCTTGCCTGCGCCACTGCCGCCGCCGGTGAGCTCCTTTTTCCACAACGGTGAGGGTGCTTTCAGACATACATCCTTGTTGATCGATGTTGTTCGGGTTTGTGGCCGGCACAGGGTTCTCGGTCCGCGACAACGGCAACTGCGGCAAGGGCCACTGCGCCGAGGTGCCGGGGATCATCCCGACGTACAAGTGCGAGTGCGACTCCGGGTGGTCACAGGTGTTCGACTTCATCCCCATATCGCCCTGCATCATCCCCAACCGTGCGTAAATCATGTCCTCCTCTTTATACTACTACCATCGTATACTCCCTCCGTTTTGTTTTCTTCTTATTATTATTAGGACGCAGGGGAATGTGGTGATGTTGAGGCCACCGACGCGATCTGCCAGTGCATGCTTCGACTTCCACGCGTGTCAGCTTTGACTGTTGTAGCTAGCCTCACGTACGTTTGCTTGGCGCTCTTCCGTACAGGTTCCTTCGGCAAGGACTGCACCGCGCAGGGACTGGCACCGTCGCCGGAGTCCCCGCCCCCGCCGGCGCCGTCCTCGCCAGCGCCACCTGGTAATCACGACTCATCTGGGGCGCCACCGGCTGCTCCTTACGCCAGCCCAAAAGGCAATGCGACCGCACTAGTTTCGAATACGAGCTAATCTTCGTACCACATGCATGCATATGTGTGCCAAGTTGTCATACACACGTTCTTCAATGTGCACACATACAATTTGTGTTTTGACAAAGAATTAACGCATCTTAATCCTGCTCTGCTTCTTCTTGCAGGCTCTGTTCCGTTGCAGAGTTTACTGCAGCTGCTGTTGCGGCTCTCGGTGGCCATGGTTCATGTAGTGTAGTTACCTGACGAGATGAAGGGGAGCCATATGGGATGAAGGAGGTAATGCCTATGATCAGACCCACCTGTTAGCTTGGGTGTACTAATGTATAGGCCACACTACAAACAGCCAGATCCGAGATCGAGGGTTTATTGGTAGAATGGTCACACTACAATATATTTAGAGAGCCAGAGGTTTTGAGCCCATCAGGAATGGAATGCCTGTCGAACTGTTTTCCAAAAATCAATCTGTTCGTGTAAATTTTGTCTGCTTCCAGTAACAAGGCTCACAATATGAAGTATAGCTGTGCATCAAACTATGTTTTTGAGTCAATGGTCCAGTTCGTAAGAAAACTGGTAAATAATACGCAACACAGTCAAAGTAACAAACTCCAATAGTAAACAAATGCATATTCAAAATACAAAAATATACTCCCTCCGTTCTTTTTTATATGACGCTATTGACTTCTTTTATTACTTTGACCCTTCGTCTTATCTATAAATATTTGTGTCAATAGCTAATTGTATAAGTTAGCTTTAAAGTGCTTTTAATGATGAATCCAATAATATTCATTTCACATTCAAAAAGTAATTATTTTAATCTATATTGTTGGTCAAAGTTCAACGAAAAAGTCAACGGTGTCATATAAAAAAGAACGGAGGGAGTATCATGTTAAAGAAACTAGTATGGCTGCCCACGCATTTACGCGGCTATGTTTGTTAAACTATTTAAATTATTTTTATATTTTTGCATTGAGTTTAAACATAGTTTATTATTTTTTTATAGTGATACATTTCTAAGATAGCTAAAATTGATTGGAGCAATTTCTCACCAAGTATGTCAATTTGAGTGTGTGATGAGTCAACATTTAGCTGAATGATATTGAATTAACTAATTTTATAAGTAGCATGTAAAGATCACCATTGTGGCAACTATCCGACAAAGATACATGTTTAAAATAGTGAACATGTAAGTATGGTGTAAGGGTTAGAAGAAAAGATGAATCACATGAACAATATAAAATAATAGACATGATATGAACTAGTATATCATAACATATCCGTATCATTTATTCAACCAACGCAAATTGAACATAACTGATGTTTTTCTATGCTATTTTAATAATACAGAACTATTTGTTTCTTCATGCTCCTTCTTCTTATTCTGATCTATTGTTTTCCATCAACATTCTTTCATCTTGAGCCTGATGCTGTTTTTTTTTCAAAAAGAAAGAAAGAAAATATATCATGATTTCAGCGCAAGACAGACACAATATCAGCAAATAAAAGATATGCAGTATACTTTTAGGAAATAGACAATCCTTATTATTATGTTAACCATAATAAAGATATGCAATATGTCTGCCTTAAAGTTCCATAATATTATAGTTACTTTCATTTGAATCTTATTTTTTTTATTTGTATTTGAATATTAAAATAGATTTATTTATTAATCCACATTTGGAAAAGTGGGTAATCTAGAAATAGCAATTAACTGTATTATTGGTTAATCTTTTATTCTAAGTTTAACTATTTTTGGACACATAATGATATGGTGGGTAACTTAAGCAATTAGGGGTAATTTTTATTATAACGAATTTTATATTTTAATAGATGTGAGGGGCATTTTTGGTTATTTTTATTATTTTGAATTTAGATATTTTTTACTGATACTGGCAGGTATTTTAGAAATAGGTGTGAAGGGTATTTTTGTCTATTTTTTATTATTCCGAATTTCATTGTTTTTTGGCTCATAATGGTATGATGAGTAGTATAGAAATATGTTTGAGGGTATTTTAGACTAAAATTTTTATAATGGCAATTGTGAGTAATTTTCTCTTCTTATTTCTCAGATTAGCGTGGAAATTTTTAAGCGTGGTGACTTCTTTTTTTCGTCAAATATCTATATAATAGAGGCATACACTAAATATAAGGATATGTGTCAGTACACATTATGCATTATGCTTGTTCAAATGTTTCATATACTTAATTGCTTCAAAGTAAATAGTGTAAATATCATGATATATGAGACGTGGCACAATGAAGATGATAGAAGTTTCCATAATATCTAACATTAAGAAGAAATTTAGCAAATAAAATGTGACACCATTTTAAATTCCTTCAATTATACAACCCAATCACATGTTCATCGATAGTAGCTAGCCATCTCTAAACGAAACATAAAATATGAAATCAACATATAAAGCGTGGGTGGATACACCACAAATAAATTATATTCACTTGAGGTGTACAAGCAAACCAATTAGATGAGATGATCCCTGGCAAGAGAGCAATCCAACAAGACAAAATGCTTATATATTGCTTGGTTTTCTGCTTGCTAGCGCTGATTGGTTGTCTATGCACTGTTGTTTGATCTCATGCTGAATCTTTTTATCTTGACAAAGATGTAGTTTTTATCCCTTAATGAAACAAATAGAGAGGAGGTTCCAAAAGAAATAACTAGTTTAACAAACCAATCTTAATTTATACATATATTATATTGAGGTAATATAGTACGATGGCATGTTATACCGAAGAGTAGCTCGATGCCCGCTTCATGCATGCGGATGCATCCTTCTTGGGGTCGCACTTGAGAAGCCTAAGGGCTGGAGCAGATTTGTGCCCATGCGATTGCGTATTTGAGTCGTGAAGTCGCCAACGGTGGCCTTCCTCAGAGGGTGGCGTTATGGGATGTCGTCTCTTGTGAAGTTCGCAGTTGTGAGAGCGAGTGGGCATAGGCGTGCTCAGCGCCATCAACGCCTCCGATCTTTTGAGTCAAAGGTCTACTTGATATGGAAACTAGTAAGACAATATGTAGTATAGTCAAAAGCAACAAACTCCAATAGTAAAGAAACGCATGTTCAAAATACAAAAATATACCATTAAAGAAATGCATATCTATTATCTTAGTATTTAAAGGGAAAAAGGAGCCACCACGTTCATTCTCAATGCCACGAAATTCCCACGTTAATCGAAAAAAAACAAAGATGTCAACCGTTGGATTTTATGAAGAATCAACGGCCAGGATCAAAGGAAGTATTATGGATGAAATTCGGAATAAAAAAATAGAGAAGTTACCAAAATTACTTTTTCTTAATGTTATGTACTTGAATGAATTAGCTAAATAAAGAGTCCACTTCTCGCAAAATAGAAAGCAAGAGTCCACAACAAAGGAATCAGCTGTAACAAAGACCGAGTGTGAACATGACACGAATTGTTACCATGTACTTTTGTAAGCCAACATGAACCGACCCTCCTGTTATATTTTGAGAGAAGAGACCATAGGAGGGTAGTACGTACGTCGGCGAGAACCGCTACCAACGATGGAAGCAATGTCAACAGTCGCCGCTCGCCTAGGTCACATGCAAGCACTAAAGTGTTCGGCCGCTGCCTGGAGTCTTCCCTGAGAACTTGACATGTGACAGGTGAGCAAGCTTGAAGAGGATTAGAAGAGGGAAAGAGAGGAGGAGGGACGATGGGACGACGTTGGCAGCTGCGGCAATCTGGGAAGGCAATGGTGAGGGGCTGCCCAGGAGCATTCGACAGCGTTCGACGATGAGCACGACCGGTGGTGATCAGCAGTTCAATCTGATGAGATTCAGCATGTTAACCTTCATCAGATGCCAACGTTGAGAAGCAGGTCAACGAACACGGCTTGCAGTACGTACGCTAACCTTGATGGCTTTCGATCTGACCTTGCCGGCCTCTCCGCCGGGTGTGAGATTGGTTGGGAGCTACTAGACATTGGTTTCCTCCCTTTTGGAGGAAGAGGGAGCGGGCCGAGCAGCGAACAACTTGGTCATTGACCAGAGGAGGGCAAGCCAGGATGTGGATGCTTGACTGGGATTTTTGGTGACGAAGCATGGCGTGGAAGCCGATCGTTGCTTGTATCTGGAGTACGTAGACGACGATGGCTGCTAGATCAAACGTCTCCAAACAGCCTAACAATCTGTTGTTGGACCCATGGAGACAGAAAAAAGGAAAATTGCTATTGGGGCAATGGACATTGCTTCAAGATGTGCCATCTTCCTCCCTCAAGTACTGCATGTATTGGCCGATTGATGAAGCAAATCACTGTACAAAGGGAGAAATACATCGGCTCCACGAAAAGTTAGTACATGGTTTCAGCTAAAGAGAAAAAGGGTATCATAAATATATATGTGGTGTTCAATAAGTAGTAGTTTGAATCGAGCAACATCATGGCTCTTCTGAACTTGAGAAACATGCTATATTACCACTTAGTGACAGCCATCCGACTTCACCGTGACTCGCATATCAGTCAAGTTTGCTGATAATCAGCTTTTCAGTACATGTACAATTGGATGTAAAGGCAGACCCTAAGCCTTCACTTCTCTGATCCTTAGCGTTATTCTGTGATATAATTGTAACGTCCCGCCTCCCCGAGGCCGGGCCCGCTTACGCCTGGCAGCTCTCTAGGACATCAAGACTAACCTCACAGACCAACACATGTCTTTTCTGCGCACTTTGTCCTCACTCGTGCACACCCGGGAATGACTT